>PVJO010022497.1:0-27936 GCA_004026905.1 Hystrix cristata | reverse complement strand
ATATGAATTTTTAAAAGTGACAATTTGAAGGAGGACTATAATATAACATCAAAACAGTTAAAGATAGAAAAAGCACAATCCTCTGCCTAGAATTAAAGGAGAAAATATTTAAGGAGTTGTTGGTCTCTTTACAAAATACTTCCTCTCCTAAGTGGTCCCCAATTCCTTCATTCTCTTCCCCTCTGGCATTTTTCACAATGCTACTTGAATTTCTTGAAAATAGTATTTTTACCCACAAGGATGGGTTTGGTTCCTTACTAATGCCTACACTTTTCCATTTGTTGTTTTTGAAATCTAAATTATTAATCTAAAACTGTGCCTTTAGATTTCTATCCAATGGCAGTAATGCCTACTAATCTAAAACTTGAGAAATGCCAAAGTGAGAAACCACCTATTAGAGATAAGAACAGTACAGAGACTCTGTGTTATTCTACAGCTCTGCAGAGCACAGAAACAGAGTGAGCTGGACAAGACGCGAACTGGGTTGGTGTGGCAGGGAGTGATTTGGGATGTAAAATGGAGAAACAAAGTCGGAAGAATTATACTTCATAGACAAACTTTTCAACAACAAGAGAGAAATCCTGGTTGTTGAAAATGCAGTGAGGTTGACTTTTGTTTGTTTGACTGATTGACTGAGTAATTGGTTTTTCAGATTTTTTGATATAGGAGCTCGCTATATTGCCCAGGCTAGCTTCATTCTTATGGTCCTCCTGTCTCTGCCTCCCAAGTAATTAGGATTACTGGAGCATTCCCCATCATTTCTGATAGATTTACTTTCCTTTCTTTAGCCTCATATTTATTTAACCATTATTTCTGGAACTCTTCCTTGTACCACCCCCCAATAATGCATGGTGAGGCACTGTGTTATGCACTTGCATATAAAAATCAGCACAACAGATATAGTTCCTGGTCTCTGGGTTTACAGCTCAGGTATCAAGGCACACATTGGCTCAAACATGAAAAGGTACTGTATCTGGACGATCAACTTAAAGTCAACATACACATTTTTTTTAATTGTGTTTGCCTTTCTATTATAGATTCCTGGCATAATGAATCACACATATTTTGAAATTGTAAACTGTCCTTCTTTTATAATTAGAAGACCATCATTTCTGAATGATGGAGTTGTCATTGTATAGTCTCTAATAAAAAGGATAGAAGGTTACATTTCAGGTTACTAATTTGCTGCTCATTTGCTTTGAAATTTTGGGTAAATTTCTCTCGGGATCCATTTTGTCAGATCTAAACTACTGAAAGTAGCACTGAATCACATTACATTGGAAGTGGGAGGAAAGATTTTTGAATGATTCTAAAGTGTTTTGTGGAGAGAGAATCATGTGTGCACCAAAGGTGATAATATTGTCCTATTAATTCTTCTCATGACAAATAAAATGTTACTATTTAGGGAGATGATGTGTGAGGGGAAAAAAGAGAGGGGCTACTAGAATGAAGACAGGAGAAAAGCAGGCTTCAAAAAGTGAATTAACTTCCTTACCAAATGGGTGACAGATCTTCCAAAGGCCAACTCTGTTGACTCTACCTCACTTTAAATAAAGTGTGAAGGAAAAAATGCCTACATGGGCACATTTGTTTTTAATTTATGTCAGTTTTACCTGTGTTCTTCTATATGAGCACTTAATGTTTCATTTAAGCAATATTTAAGCATTTAACCAAATGTCTCTTTCATGCTAATTTATCTGCATTCATGTAAAATTTTTTTAGTTAAAGGCAATTCTTTTATATTTCATTATTTGGGAAGGAAACTTCTGTCTAATGCCTCATTTAAGATTTAGTGAAATCTTTTTTGCTTCAGTAATTTTCCTATTAAATTACAACTATTAGTGCTAGTTTTCCACCCTAAAGGAAACCAATAAAATCACCCAAACTAATGAAGTTGTTTCCAACAGCAAGCTTCTCGTTATGGGGGTACTTCTAATTACTGTTAAAATGAACTGGAACAGAATGTCTCCAGAATGGTATGTCCCAGAGCTATAAACCAGAACCGTAAACAGCTGTGCAACTCCTAATCTACTCATTTCACCTTCGCAATCACAGCACATCCACTAATTTTTAAATGTCGGTAGACAAGAAAAAGAATGAGTCTGGAAACAAAACAAGACATACCGATAAGAATTTTCTCATATTGCTATAATAATAGCTTATTGGTTATATTTTGTTTCATGGATAAGATTTATTTTCTCTTCTACATGCTACCTCATTCTACCTCATTTAGTCATTTGTGTCTGCACTAATTGCCAAGTTTAGGTAGTACCTCAGTCAAGACTGCTTTGAACCCTGATGGTGGTGCAGCTAATACAGCAGAAAACACTGTCAGTGCTGAGGTAGCTTGTAAAGTAGAATGGCTTCACATCAGACTTAATGAAGGTTTGCTGTGCTTTCCAACCTAATTTTACACCTAAAGCAATACAAAGCTGAAATTCAATTCAAGTCAGAAAGTAGTCATTCTATAGATAAACAATAAATCATGATGCTTTTGCTGGCCTTAATCTGTTTACAATGTGGATATCAAACAGAAACGCATGTCGATTTTGTCGATGAATTCAAATAGCTGTAGAAATTAAACATAGATAGGCAAGAAGTCATGGACCCCTGAGGAAGAAGTGATTATAGAGGTTAAAATATAATAGTGGATTTTGGAAGTCTGTAAGAGCAATGTTAAATTCAATCTCTGATTTTCTCCAGAAAGGAAAAGTGGCAGTGTGAGTAGTAACACTGAGCAATAATACTTCTATATTTTTAGCTGTGTATATAGGGCAAGATGGAACACATGATTTGCATGGCCTCTTGTAGTTCTGCTTGGTCCTCCAGCTGTCAGCTGTCCATGTCTTGAAACACTTATACTTCATGCAGGGGCCATTTGTGGGATATATATCTTTCAATTTCCATAAAATAATTTTATTTCCTTGCTGGAAAATCAAGAACAACAACAATAAAATATATCTGTATCTGTATATCTACATATAGATATAGATTGTGTGTGTGTGTGTTACTGGAGATTTAATCCAGGGTTTTTGAAACACGCTAGATTCCTATGCAATTTTTAATTTTGTTATTTATTTTAAGACAATGTCTTACTAAGTCACTAAATTGCTCAGGCTGGGCTCAAACTTGCAGTACTCTTGCCTCAGCCTGTCAAATTGCTGGGATTATACACATAACACACCATGCCCAGCAATATATTCATTGTTTGAGCTGTGCTGTTTCCTTCTGTCCCTCCAAATTGCTCTGACTTCTTTGCATCATCACTGATTATTCCCTTTGAATAAATTGATAATGTGACTTGAACATGTACTATTTTTCCATTTTCTTGGTAGTGAGTAAAATTTTCTTCTTAATTGTAGACCCTAGACAGACTTTCTAAATGTTAAATTGGCGCACACCCGTGTGTGCGTGTTACAGAGAAGAGGGCATTGCTAGCTTGAATAAAAGCTTATATGTCAACCTTAGATGGATTAACATAGAAAGCTCAAAAGGGAAAGTGTGAAGACTTACTGTACAGGAATTTATTAGAAAGGTCAATATTACATACATTACTCTAACCTTATTTCTCTGCTTAGGGCACATGGTGTTCTCTTAGATCATTTTACTTTTAATCATTTCCACCATTATTTAATTTTATGGTAAGTGTTATCCTTATATGCTTACATTTTTATTATTTTGAAAATAATTTATACTCTCTGTGCTCAGTTGTGGCATGGTTAGAATTCTTACTCATAGCACAGGTGTGTGTAAGTTCAAAGTCAACTATTTCTTTGATGTTTAGTAGCCGTTCTTTGAGGAAAAGTATCTGTAGTTTTGAAAAGGATCTCTGGTACCAACTGTATCTGCCTAGAATCCTGAATATCCAAGTATTCTGAACAGAAACTGCCACAAGGATAACAGGAATCTGAGATCAATTCTTCTTGGTCAGTATCGAAGCACTGTGAATAGACAGTCTGCACAGCTACACTCAGTGCCTTGGCGCACAACTCTCATATTTCCCAGGTCTCTTCAGTTACTTCTTGAATCAGTCTGTTTTCTGTTGCTAATAACATAGTACCACAGACTGGATGTGTTATAAAGAAAAGCCGTTTATTTTGTCTCATAGTTCTGGAGGTTCACGTTCAGGAAGCTGTCTGGTATGACCTTCCTGTCTGATAGAGTCCTGAGGTGACTTAGGGTGTCACCTGATGAGAAACGTGTGTGTCCTAAAGTCTCTATACAGTATCTTCTTATAAAGTTACAAGGCTTCCGTCATGGGGGTTCCACTGTGATAATTTTATCTACTTTTAATCACTTCCCAAAGCCTCATCTGTAAAAACTACAGTCCATTTAAATTTCTACTCTCTTCACACCTCACAATGGGGATGGAATTCCAACATGCATTTTGGAGGGAACAAACCAGCTTAAAACCACAATGCTCCTTCTGTTCCGTTTGTTTGCTGCCTGTCGGCAAAAGAATTTTTCAGGGTTTTTTTTTTAATCAGACCCTAAGACTTGTGATGTCTTGTCATGACTGTGTGTGTGTGTGTGTGTGTGTGTAAAAGTTACAATTTTGAGAGTGATTGAGTGATTTGATATCTTTAAATTGAGATTGTGGTAAGATTTTGCTCATTTGTGAAATTATTGTTCATCATGAAGTCAATAAAACTTTAATGCTTCCAAAGAATCTGTAAGCCAGGCTATCTTTATTTCCAAGTCTTCCCTAATTTTGAGCCACCCTTATATAGAGCTGGTGATAGTAAGTAGTACTGTAAAATTTGTATCATTATATTATGCACATTAAAATATTTCTTTGAAGAATTTTAATGACATATCTTTTTTAATTTAAATTTATCTTTTTAGTTATAGAACTTTCATTTTTATTAGCAAACTAGCTTTTTTAAAAATTGTGTTTTAATGGTACATTTTAGATGTACATAGTGATAACATTCATTATAGGGGAGTGGTATCTGTACATGATATATCTTGTTGCTTCTTTTTTTCCCGTTCCCCTCCCCTTCTCTTCACTCCTTATTTACAAAAGCTTTGTTTCCATTTTTTCCTTCTATTTCTTGTTTCTCTTTTCCCTTTGTTCCTTTCCCCCACCCCCTCCCTTGTTCCCTTTCCCATTTGAACACTTTCTTCCCTTTCCCAATATAATAAATTTTAGTCTTTATTTACATTTTCAGCTTGTCATAACAGAGAAACAATGTGGTACATAAAGATGTGTGTCTGATTTATTTCACTTCAGAGTATGGCCTCAAGATGCATCCATTTACTTAGAAATGTCTCAAGCTTATCATTCTTTATGGCAGAGTAGTACTCCATTGTATAAAAAAAAAAGCACATTTTCTTTATCCATTCCGTGGTTGATGGGCATCTGGGCTGTTTCCAAGATTTAGCTATTACAAACTGTGCCACTATAAACATGGGTGTGCGTGTGTCGCTATGGTATGATGCTTTTAATTCTTTTGGGAAGATACCAAGAAAGGGAATAGCTGGGTCACATGGAACATCTAATACTAACTCCTTTTAACTGGCAGATAAAAATATAAGGACTAAACACTTTCATGGGTATTATGTGTTGTTTTGACACATGTATACAACAAACAATCTTTGAATCAGGTTAAATATATCTATACCCTCAAACATCTATCATTTTCTTATGATGTAAATATTTAAACTCCTTTTAGCCTTAAAAACACATAGCATAAATATATATATTTATAATACATACATATATTTTACGTATATTTACTATATATATATTTGAAAATACAATTTTTTCAAAATAATAAAAATTTATGCGTATAGGATAACATTGACCATAAAATTAAATAATGTGGAAATGATTAAAAGTAGAATGATCTAAGAGAACACCATGTGCCTTAAGCAGAGAAATAAGGTAAAAGTACATAATACTGACCTTTTTAGTAATTTCCTGGACAATAAGCCTTCACACTTTCCCTTTTGAGCTTTCTATGTTAACCCATCCAAGGTTGACATATAAGCTTTTATTCAAGCTAGCAACGTCCCTCTTCTATGTTTGTATATGATTTTACTTATGAATTATATCTGACAGTGAATATGTAATTTTTCTCCCAAGTACAAATATGCTAATATAATAAAGATATCTAGAAATGCCTGATGGATATTTTGCATAAAAACCTCAACATCCTACAATTTGTACTTAATTGTGGGAAGAACCATTTATTTCTGCTGTAATTGAACACCAATAACATGCTAGATATTTGAGACAAAAAGATAGAAAGATTATCTTCTCTTCTACTAAATACTATAATGTTCAAATTCTTAGGTCTGGACTCTTGCTTTTCAAAATGACATCTAGTTTCACATATTTAAATTTCTTTGTGTTCATGATTTTTATTTCTATCTAAGACTTCTAACCTGTGGATACAACTGTCTATTTGATATGTAAACCTGTCATATAATAAACTTTTTATAATTATACTTGTTTAAAATAAAACTCTTGTTTCCCCATGCAGTATAAAGTTCTTTTTTCCATTAGGAAATGGCACCATCACGCATTCAGGTGATAAATCAGAGCCCAGGGCATACTCTGAATCTTTGCCCTTTTTTCATGCTCCACACCCAACTGCTCACTAGTCCCACTGGCTGTTTTTCCACATGCATCTGCATCTTTCCATCTGTGTGGCTCCCCGCCCAGGATGCTGTTCTTCCTCGCTGAATGGCTATAGTTCTTCTGCTTGCCCTTTTAGACATCTATCCTTCTCTTCATAGCCAGAATAATATATTTTTAAATGCAAGCCATACCATGTTACTACTTAGCTTTACATTGTCTCTCTCATAAAAGTCTTTACCTAATATGACTTTCCCACCTCATGGTTGTTAAACATTCACCCCACTGCTTCCTGTACACCAGGCTTGTGCACATTGGGCCTTCCTATTTAAATTTGCCAAATCTATTGCTGCTATAGGAACTTTGGACTCCCTGTTGGAATTCCCATGTCCTTATCATGCATGGCTCTTTCCTTACTATCACTCTGATTTCACCTTACATGTCACCTCAGAGAAGCAATCCTCTGCCAAATAATCTGAAAGAGCCATGTCACTTGCTTCCTGTAATTCTCTTAAAATTGCCCAGTTTTATTTTAACCTCATTATCACTATGGATATTTTCATCTGTTTGTCTGTTATCTCTGTCCCCCTCCCCTGTAGTATAAAATTCTCAACAACAAGATCACTTCAATTTTTTAAAAAGGAACAACTGTCAGTCCTGTCTTGTAATTTCATTTTTAAGTGAACCAAGTGTTGAAAGGCTTTAAACAAAGAAATGGCATGTTATGATTTGTGTTTCAGAACGGTTATTTCTGCAGAAATTGTTGGAGTGCAGCAGGAATGAGAGGGGAAATAAATAGCTAGAAGGCTACCGCATTTCTTCATGGGATGAGGGTCTGATGCACAGCAGGGGTAATGGGAACATGCATAAAAAGAAACTTTTTATCTGTAGAATAACTGTAGAACTTTTTATCTGTAGAACTTTTTAACTAAAATCTGTAGAATTTAGTAACATATTATATGTGAAGAAAAGTGTAAAATAACTGCAAATGTTGTGTCTTGCATGACTTTTGGTGCTATCAATATATAAATGGGAGGAAAGAAGAAACACATTTATGTGAAAGTATAAGACACATCCTGGCCATGTTCATTTAAAGTGCTGCTGAAATATTTAGGACAAATAAGTATATTCAGCAAAATATAGAAAAAAAACAAGAATGCAGACTTCCCCTTTGTTTTGGGAAGCATAATGTGTTTTAATCATAGTAGATTTATTTGAGGCTTTAGGTGGTGGGATGTATTAAGTAGAACAACGTGTTGGTATTACAAATTATGACAATTGGTATCATGAATTGATCAGCTAATTCAATTTTTGAAATACTAGTTAGAAAAGCATTAAATGAAATTAAAAAGAACAGCATCCCAAATTGTCCTGGTGAGGCTTTAATGCTGCATTTTAGTTCCATGAAATAAGGTTCTAACTGCTAGAGTGGCTATAATGAGGTCTTAGTGGTATTTTTGTTCCATTTTATTATTGCCTTCAGGCAGGCCACGAGCTTTATGATTCTTTGCTCACCAGAGCAGATATTGAGGGAAAGAAGTCTTTGTCTCTCCTCATTCATATTGAGCATCTTTTTATACTTTAAACTTGACTTTAACCAACAGAACTGCATGAGTTCTTTGGCATGGCTTTAAAAAAGTGCACTCTAAAATCAAGTTCAGTGTTGTCTTTCATATCCCATGCCTGTATGGTCCGTCCTCTTGCGGGACTATTTGAAAATTCCTCAACCCAGCATATTCTTATATCTCCCTATATTTATTAGATTATTTTCAACAATTCCAAAGTATTTCCTTATGTTTCGCTGGCAAGTACATACCTTATTTTAAACCTATATGTTTTACTACTAGATGGCCCTCAAATTTGCTACATTTATGAAGAGTAATAATATCTCTAAGTTGAACCTAAAAGCTTGAGATTTAGATTTTTAAAATTTATAACTTTAACAGAGTGAAGATTAAATCTTCAAAACCAAAGTAGCTTTCAATAATATTTCCGTGCAAATCGACACCCTTGGGAGAGCTTTTAATTAATGTTGATCCCATTTGTCAGTTTAGTTTATAACACTTATTTTAAAAATTAAATAATGTTGGTATATCTAATATATATAATTCTGTTATAATTATGTCAATTTCCTGGAACTCTATCATATTTCTAATAAATCAGGCTTTAGAATATGGGGAAAAAAACTTTGATGTATTTTCAAGCTCAGAGGTATCATGGATACTTCACAAACAAAATGAAACAAATGAAACAAAAAGTTCAAATAACATTCTTCAGTTTCCCAGCAGATTTTATCTTCTTTCTAAATGTGAACCATCTTTAACAGAAACAAACACAGATGTGATATATTTGATAAATCACGAAGTTGTCTTTGAAATATATCTTATACTCGTCTTTATTCCTAACACAAAAATTGATTCAAGTGACCATCATCTGTTAGTTGAACTTCTGTGAATGTTCTTTCAAATGGTTTCCTTGATTCGCATCTTGCTTACCTACAATCCATTTACTGGAGCAGAGCTTATCAAGTTAATTGAAGCCTGATAGCCAACTTAGGCTTACCATCTGTTTTTTCTGTTTGTTTGTTTTTGTTTTTTGTTATTTATTTATTTATTTATTTTTGGTGGGGCGATGCTGGGGATCAAACTCAGGGCCTTGCGCTTGCTAGGCAAGTGCTCTACCAATGAGCTAAATCCCCAACCCCACCACCTGTTCTTGTGTGTCCCGTAGCAGTGGTGACACACCTATGGCTCACATCCCACAGCAGGCTATTCATATCACTGAAATTTCTAAGAGGTTCGCCATCATTGTCCTACAGTAAGAACAAATTTTCCATTTACTTTAACCTTGGGAAAACTTTATTTTACAAGAATAATATTGTGCAATACATGAAAATTCTATGAAAATCAAATATAGATGTCCATAAGTAAAATTGGTTGTTGTTTTCAGACACATAAGATTTTCCTGATGTTGTCTGTAACTGATGGAAATAGTGTGATCATAGCGAATCTTTTGTTGAAATTTTAAAGCTCTTATTTAGATGTTGACTGATAGGTGGTTGAAATGACAAATTTTGTTTTCCAAGAATCTCTGAAAGAAATCAGAGTGGATGATGAGGTTGGGGCTGGAGTTGTGGTGGCATTACTAAGTACCAAATATACTAGCACTTGACCACTTAGCCGGGAGACAAAATTTAAGACAGTATGTCTCTATCACCCACGATGCGGAGAGTTATGGGGCTCTGGGTTCTGACAGTGTGTTAAGTGCCAGGAACATAGTCCACAGTCAAAAACCTTGTCTTTGTTTATTATTACTATGAACACAAAAGTCCCTGAAACTGGCATTTATTTTTAACCCCTAAACTTAGGAATGGACTAGGAGGAGTGGATTAAAATAGTGATTTTTATAGAAATCAAACTTATTATCTTTCTTCAAGTAAACTGGCTTTATAGTTTTTTTTTTTTCTTGTAAGAAATCAGGTTTTTCAGAAAGGCTGGTGCTATTATTATGAAGTAGGGTTCAAAAGGTTAGTTTTTAGTACTAACTTTATAACATCAGTCGACTGGGCTCCTATGGGCAGGCATTTTCTCAATAAGCCATTTTCTTTCAGAAAACAAGCACATTTTAAATGCAATCTATTAGTGAACATATTTGTTTCCATGGCAATTTTTCTTTCTGGTTTTGCTTGAAATTTTATTCTGACTGTAAACATATTCAATCACGGAAGATTATTTTTGATACAGGTTTTTTTTTTCCAAAGGATCTGTGTTAGTAAACAATAAAATAAACTTTTCATCTTAGACAAGAACTGATATGTGTGGCACATATCCAGTACAATATTCTTGGACAAACCACATACATTCAGGTTTATGTATGTATGTTTAATTCAGTGACTTTTCTTGGACATTTAATATCATCATCATAATTAACATTTACTGAGACCCCTTGCTTCTGAGAGCATGGAATTGGAACCCGGAGAAGTGCACAGCTTTAGAAAAAGCCTTTCTCCCCGCAGAGTACCACTTAGGTCATTTTATGTAAGATATAATGTCTTACTTTCTCTCTCTTGAAAATGCCAATAAAATGTTAGTTTCATCGTGCTTCTTTGAAATTATAATGAACATTAATAAAAATCCGTATTTAGATGGTAAATTGACACAGAGTCTTAGAGAGAGTAATTATGTTTTTCATGGACTGTTATAGGCCAAATTTCTATGTGATAACTTTAAATAAAAATTGTAAAGAAAGAATATATTATGTCATTATGATTTGTCTTTGGGGCTCATTATGAATTACTCTGAGTACTGAAGTGAGCAAAATTACATTGATCACCTGGTTCATTTCATTTATAGCCAGTAATGAGAAAGATAAAAGATGATAAGTTGGAGAAATGAGCGTACTGTTACACTGTTTTCTCAAAAGGATATGGCTGTAGAGGGCATATTATGTATTAGTCATATTATGTCCTTAGTAAAGTATAGACTTTTTCATATATATGCATTTTATTTTCAGTATGTGGTATTTGGATGTTTTACAAAGTGCCACTATAATTATTTAGGGCTATACTACTCTAGAGAAAAGCTAAATCATATTTTAACAGAAAAGGGAGTGATTATCTATACTCTAATGGGCTTACAACTCAAGGCAAATCTCTTCTGATACTTTTAGGCAAGAACTTCGGGTAGTATTGATTGAGAGATTAAATTGATGTCTCTAACATACTGAACTATAGTCAATAATACAGAGAAATATGATTTCTAGTTTTCAGAAATTTACCCCATGTTTGAATAAAATTAGGCAGATATTTTGTAGCCTGTTTTAAAGCTAGACCAGCTATGATTCTTTTTGAAAGTAATCCTTATGGAAAGTTATCTTGGTTAAGCTTAAGATGTCACACGCTTTCCTTACTTAATTTGATAAAGGGTATCTTAGTAAGGGTAAAGTAATGAAATATTTTTTCCAGAGGATCAGAATGAAAAATGAAATAAAAAAATACAGACTCCCTTTCAACACTTTACTAGAAGATTGAGGGTAGTACAATAAGGTGAGGAAATTTTATAATCTAAAGTTCTAAAGATTGAAATGCAAGAAATAAGATTCATCATCTACAGATACCGTGGAGATATATATATATATAATAGTTAAAATCTACATATTTATAGTTAAAAATCAACAGATGATCTATTATAATTAATGAACATAGGCATTTTTATGCATTTAGGGCCAATATTTAAAAGTTAACTGCATTTTTGCACACCAGCTCAAACAATTACAAAAATAAAATAATGTTCGCCTGTGGGAACCACATAAATAACAAAGGAGTAAGTTCCAGGAAGAAATAGGGTGATGGGATAGAGAGTCATAAGATGCATCTTGTTGAGAAATGTATACTTTCTTCCTTTTTATTTTGATGAAAATTGTGTTAATTATATTTTTGTCTTTATTATTTTTATTTTTTGCATAATATATGTCTCAAATATTAATTGTAGTTTAAAATTATGAAAATGTTTTAGTCTTTGTCTTCCAATTCTAACACCCTAGTTATCTTAAGGTCTGCTTCTCCTGCTTCTGCTGCTTTTACTGGGTTTTGTTATTGACTATTTTTTCTGCTTCTTAGATTTTCTAATATATTTTGATTATATGCTGGCCACTGTAGTTGAAAAGATGTAAATGTGTCTATTTCATGTTATTTTCCTTTAAAAGTTGTTAAGTTTTCTTTGGATGGCAGTTATGATTATTGGCAAGTTGATTTCAATCTCAATAAACTGTGTTTTGTTCATTAGGCAATATGTATTTCAGTTTTTCCTCTAGATTTAGGTTTTGGCTCTTGTACTAAAGCAGCATTTATCAAACATTTTACTTTTAGAATCCCTTTATCTTCTTAAAATTTATTGAGTGCTCAAAAGAGCCTTTTTTTTTTTTAAATGTGAGTTATCTTTAATAGTAAATATTACACTGGGAATTAAAACTAAGAAATTTTACAGTTTTTAAAATAAATCTAAACATGCATATTATTTTAACATACATTAAAAAATATTTCCAAAACAAATTAGTGAGAAGAGTGACATTGATTTATTTTTTTGAAAACTAATTTAATATCTGTTTTAAGAGAAAACAGCAGATTTTCATATCTAACTTTGCATTCATTTTGTTGCTTTGCTTATCATATGTGAATAAATTCCACACTTATACGATGAGCAGTTTAAAAGTGAGCAGAATTTAACAAATTTTTCTACAAAAGCAAATATTTCTCTTTGATATGAAGTTCAAAAGTGGTAATTCTTAAGTAAATTGTATTGAGAAATCTGAAACTATATCAAACATCTTTTGCTTTTTTTTATATATTGAAACCCATTGATCAGTTTTGCAGTTTGAGTGACTGTTTTTCTTATACAGGATTTTGTAACAATGAGTATTAATTTAAAAAACATTGATTCCTGACTTGTGATGTTGACCAAGTGCTGATATATTTTTCTTATATAATGTAAGACATTTGTATTCTATACATCATCAAATAAATATTCAGTATTGGGAATAACCAATACAACCTTCTACTAGAAAACTCCAGTTTTCTCCTTGTTACAAATATTATCAATTATTTTTTCTTGAAGATACAGCTCACTTTATTAGTGTGTCTTGAGAAAATGTTCACAAAGTATCCAAACCTGCATAACTATCTTCGTTGGTCAACGTTTCTATCAAGGAACAGTGGTATTCTATGAAAAAACATTTAGGTCAACTTGCAACTCCAATTATTGTATGAATTTTTTGAGACCTCTATTGTATTTTGGTATGCATCAGAGATGCTTCGTGCATATACAAAGACTATTAATATATAATGTGCCATCAAAATTTAATGAAATTATGAAATTATACTGCTTCATCAAGGACATTCTTAAATTGAACTGAAAAAAATCTATGTATATAGCAATAATAATTTTATTCTTTTAGCACATGGCAGAGAGGAATACAATGCATTAACAGACTTTTGTGCTGTGACATTAAGATGTGGGAAGTTTTACTTACCTATTGTTTTTCTCAGGGTAAATATTAACACATGAGAAAAAGCAGTAACATATTGTAATTATTGGGAAGACAGTTTTGACTTTGTGTGGACATTCTGTGACCATTAACTCTTTAGTGGCTGTGAACCAATCACACTTTGAGATCAGTAACTCTGAGGAATAATCTGTTGCCAAAAATCATGACTTTTCTTTTCAACTGAATGCCTGGCTCAGACAGGCCCTGTAACTTTGGCTGGAATTTTATGCGGTAGAACTTTCAGAATAGAATGTCTGTATAGTTCCCTGCTTTGTAGCAGTCACTCTTGGTCTCAGAGTCTTGCCACATGCATGTGAAGTTCAGCTTTTGATCAAGGGCTGTGGCGAAACCTCGCGTATGACTCGGCCACCCATCTAGACTTTTTCTGCTTTGGAATCCTGTGTCACACACAATTTCAATAGATCCAAATTTGTATCTCTGCCACCACAGAGTGAGACTACTGTGTCTTACACAGAAGTTCTGTGGTGGCAGAAAGCAGAAGGACTATGGACATGGTGGGGTATCCGTGTTATGCATTCCTTCTTTGAAGTATTATAGTCCTAAATTACCTGTTGTCTAATGTTTGAAAATTTGCTTTGTCTATTTTTTTTTTTACCAGTTTCACAGTTGCTTTTGCATGAAGTAAATATAGGACCAGTTATTCTGACATGTCTAAACCTGGAAATTCAGAAGATAGTTGTGAATATATAAAGAAATCATGTTACATCTTATACAACATGCACACATATATGTACATGTATTTATAAACATATACATGCACACATCTATTCCTATACACCCACACACACATACATACAGGAAAAGATAAAAAATTGTAAAGGAAATTGCAAATCTGCTTACTTGACAGATACATTACAAAAGTGTGTTTCCCACCCCAATTACCACTTTTTTGATAACATATTTCATAATAATTAGAAAATGTGAGAATAATGAAGAAAATGTGATTTTCTTTGAATCTTGGTTAAGTAATACAGCAGAGCAAAAATTTACCCTGCAGATCTACAAAAGAGCTATGCCAATGACAAGTTTTAAATTTTCACACAGTTGGCAGTAGATTATACTATTAAACCTGGTGTTAGGCACTATACTAGTAATAAGAAATTCTAAAACTAAGTTTAAAATAATATGTGCACAGATGAGTAAGGAATGTTTTAATGGATGGTAATGTAGAATATGGTTTTTTAAAAATTAGGCTTCAAGCATTGAATTGATAATTACTTAACATGCACATGATAACAGAATACATACTTTAGATAACTTTAGATTTAGAGAATAAATACAGTCATAATATTATCTTTGGAACTGAAAGTCAAAGTGCAAATTAAATAAACAGAGTAAATGATTGTGGGTAGTCTCTTCATTAACACTAACTAATTATATGACATTTTCTGGGGGATATGGATGCAGGGTCATATCAGAGAAGATTGAATTCTTTCCCTCAGTGTCTGGTATATAAGACACATAAATAAACAGGTAATCACAGAGAGGATGAAACATGCTTTTTGTCAGAGATGTCTATGAGGTGTATTAAGAGTAGACAGGTTGTGTAAAAACTCCAAAGAAACAATGGCAATTGAATTACACATTAAGAACTAAACAGACTTGGAAGGTTAAGGGTAAAAAAGGAATCTCAATACTAGAGGCAACATAAAGATAAATATGAAACTAAGAGGAATTTTTGTTCGGAGAACTCTAAACAAAGGATAGAGGCTATATAACAGGAACAAATTGTAAATGATATTGAAATGTTTGGATCATATTGAAAGAGTGTTGTATTCATGCTAAGAGTTTAAATGTAATTCTGTAGGAAGGGGTAGCCAAATATCGAAAGGGTCTGATGTGATCAAATTCTTTTATGCCTCTCCTGCTGAGTAATACCAAGTCATTGAATTATTTAGCATATATCAATTAAACCATAACTGAATGTCAGGCACTGTTTGAATAACACAACATAGAATATAGACTAATCCAGTCATTGTCCTTGTCCTTTTGGAAATTACCCTCTCTAGAAGATGAGGTAATGAAAGTATTACAATATGTAGTAATATGATCATTGCTAAGAAAAGGGGAAGACTAGATGGGGTTTTTTAGGAATAGTTAAGGAAACCTGATGATGATGAGGAGGAGAGGATGTAGTTTGGGAAAACCTTGTGGGAGAAAGTGATGTCAAGATTAATACCTGAAGGGGTGATGAACTAAGCAAACTGGGGTTGAAATTATTAAGTAGAATGGACAAATGGTTGACAGGTGGGGCCATAGGAGCTTGTGACAAGGAAGTGAAATTGGCCTGAATTTCTGGAATTTCTGGAAGTGATTCGTGAGAGCTGAGGTAAAATGTTAGGAAGATTTTTTTTTTTACGTTATTACTGTCAGCAATAGAAGGTGGTTAAATATGACAATACTCTAATGATGTTAAACATTTAAAAATATCAAATCAGGCAGGAATAGTTATTAGTATATAGTTTAAATGATCCCAAGAGGTGATGATGACCATACTAGGTAGTAACAGAGAGGAGACAAACTCAAGGGAGATTTAGGGATTAGAATGAAGGGTCTACATAAATTGAACAGGAGGTTGAAGTTGCAGAGTATGGAGAGTGGACAGGTGTAGTCAATGATAAGTTTCTGCCTGTATTCTTACTGATGTTAGTTACTATGTGGATATGGGGTTTACAGCTGAGTCACATAGGAAGAAAAGGAAGAAAATAAATTCAGCATTGTACTGAGATTGCGATTCTTACAAAACATTAAGAGAATACTCAATATGCAGTGGCTGAAACTTCTGGTGAAAATTTAGCTCTATGCACATGCACACACACACACACACACACACACACACACACACACACATTTTTGAGATTCATCTGCATGTAAATTGTGGTGGACTTATTGTGGTCAGTTTGTGCAAGAACACCCAGCTGGACTGAGTCAGTGTAGTTCTGGGCATAGAAGATCCACCTGAGGATTGTTGCCGACCCAACATAAATGAGAGTGGGAGCAGAAGATAGGCGCTGCCTGTTTCCCAGGAGAAGCTCTGTTGTGGCTGGTTCTCCCGAAGGGGACTCAACTGTTCTCTTTACAGAAGGAGCTCGGGGCCTTTCTGTCATCGAGGATGGCTGCTGTTGCTTCAGGGGAGCTCTGGTCTTCATCTCTGCTGTAAGCATCGTATCCTGGTTCCAGTAAAGCCATTTAGTGCAGACAGGGATGTACATGGGGCAGTGTTGGAGGCTCCCTTGATTGGATCTTTTGGGTCTCCAGTGCATAGACAGACATTTTGTACTTTGCCTGCGTTTGGCTTATGGGTAAATGTTGTATCTGAGCAATGATCTGAGGGGTAAAAATATGTTGAGTCAAAAATATATTGATATGTTACTTGTGACAAGTAAATTGTTGGTTTTAAACACATAGCAACAATCCAATCAACAGCTAGCAAAGTAGCAATGGCATGTCATTATTGTGAAAGTAATTCTGATTATTTAAGTGTTGCTATCTCCTATTCGAGCTATTACAATGAAGACCTTTATTAACTATCTCAGAAGGAAAATAGATTTGTTGTATGGGAACTATATCAGTACATGTCAGTGTAGCTGTTCAATGGTTTTCTCACTTTAAAGTCATGCTGTTCAAGGGCGATAAGCACCACTAAAAACAAACAGTCTCTCTAAACCTTATCTTCTCTCAAACAAGGTAATATATCCCAGTGTTAGATGTTGATTTGCATCTCTACACTCCCATTCTGCTCTATATTCTTCAGTTTTAGTGAAGGGTACTTATTTAACTACTTCTCTAAGCTTTGTACCTGTTGCTTGGTATTGCGGAAACAGTATAGACAGATTTGAGTTGGGAGAAGTCAAATTCCTTACCTGAAAAATGAGGATAACATCCTCTTTGAGCATGTTTGTGAGCTAATAGGGCATATAGAAAATGCTACATGTAAAGTATGTGTGTGTGCGTGTGTGTGTGTTGTGTTTTGTAGGCACTTGGTGAACATTTTTTGTGTATTTTCTATAACTACCTCTGTTAAACCTCTTTTTCTTGGAATTTCTGTGAGCTGCTGTTACAAGACACCCTGATAGAAATATAGGTAAGTATTTGGTGCTTCCCTCTCTCCCTTATCAGCAAACGGACACCAACAATACAATACAGTTATAGGATTAGCAATATCATCAAACTTCATATCATTTCAAATCTACTTACTAATGTTTTTTTTTGGTGCCAGAGATCGAACTCAGTACCTTGTGCTTGCAAGGCAAGCACTGTAACCACTGAGCTAAATCCCCAGCCCCACTTACTAATGTTTTTATATGATTAACTTACTCTCTTTTGATGCAGGAAGACCCCCAATAGAACAAATAGCCTGTATGCATATACAATCGCTGTATTTTTTCATGCTGAATTTAATATGCACCAATGTCAATAGTAACCAGATTTCTGAGTTAAAAAATGGAAAAATTATCAGAATGACCCCATGGCTCAGATTAGGTGGCATTTGTTATTTTTGACATGAAAAGATTAATAGAGGACATATTCCACTTCATCAGTGTGGATGTTAATCTGAAAAACTAGCTTGTTTTTATGAATAATTTTGTGTCAATTGCTTCTAAATTAGATCTATATTTCCCCGTGAATTCTTAATTAGTTCTTTGCTCCCATCTAATTTAAATTTAACATTTTTGTTTTCTTTGCACAAATTTTATTTTTGTACAATTCTAAAATGCACTCTTTAAAAGGATATTTTTCAAAGGGTCCAGATGGTACCAATAATTATTTATTATCTTTAGTTTCTACCATTATCTGTCATCCAATCTGTGGTATTATAAATCTTGTTCAGTGCTAAGAGTGGCAGTAGCAATTCAGTGGAAAAAAAAGCTTGTGTAATAAGAACTTCAGAGGAATTGCACATTATAGAGGTAGAACTTTGAAAGCTTTAATTAAAAGTCTGATGACTGCTGGCTTCATATTATGGTTTTATGAGTAGCTGCACATGACTCAAATCTTTTGCTCATCTTTAAATCATTGAATAATATTCACGTATATTTTCATGGAACTTGTCACAGTATGAATTGAGCTTCTTTCATGCACCAGTGTCAAACTGAGAGAGGTCATTGGAAAGATGCTTTTTTTCAACTTAATAACTAACTAAGACCTTTCAGGTAATTTTCACTAGGAGGATACTGAGGAATTCTTTTTCTTGAAGGCAGTTGGGGGAACCTCTCTCACAAGAGTGCTATATCCAAAAGCGAGAGATATTTGTCTAATTATTTTTTACTCTAAGATTAAACATACACTAACTGCTTGAAAGATGCCAAATTGTTTCCATTCTCCAGAATGTTTTTCAAACTCTATGTGATGAGGGTACTTACCTATGAAACTTTCTCTTTCTAACGGAATTAAACATACTATTTGATTGTTTCTTATTACTTTGTGTTCATCTGTAATACAACACTTATTGTATTTTCTTTTCTATTTCTTATTTTCAATTTTTTACTCATACATGTTCCCAGTACATAACGATTACATTCCTCATGGGGCATTAGTACATGTACATAACATCCCTAATTCATTTTTCATCCCCTTTTCCTTCCCTTTTTCCCTCCTTGCTTCATCTCTTGGTTCCCTTCCCTTTTATAAAAGATCTTTCTCCCTTTCTCCTAGTACCTATCTTTTATTTTGCTCTTTAATTTTATTATGAGTTTCTCATATAGAGAAGCCATGCAATCCTTAAACTGGTGTGTCTGATTTATTCAAACTACATTGTAGCCTCAAGGTGCATCCATTTTCCATGACTCAAGTTTATCCTTATAATTGGTTTTCATTTGACTGTTTAGCTGATCTCGTTGTGGATAAACCCTATATTTTTTTCCATAAGTTTTGTATCTGCTTTGTCTAACAGACTAGATTCCATATGGCTAGCTTTAGAATTTAGCAATTAATAATTCTGAGAGTACTTGTGTATGCACCCCAGCCATAACCTTTCATAGCATTAGGACACAATATTTTGATGGTCAACCATAAATATGTTTGTTTTTCTTCTTTCTTTTTTCTCTCTTCTTCATTATCCATTGTAAGTTGTTATTAAATTTGCTTCACCTAATATGCAAAATGCAATTAATTTTAAGAAGGCTGGTATAGAACCTTACCTTGCATCTTGCTACATCTATTTTACTCAGTGTTTCAGCCAAACAAAATGTTTTAAAATAAAATTTCTCAACTGAAATTATTTTGAATATTTGATTTAAAAAATCTTTTATGCATTTATCCAAATTATTTTGAAGCTACTAAATTATATCAGAGCAAAAACCAACCCACTGAAAGTAGCTTCCCAAAGGTGTCATCTCTGCAGTTATAAACCAATTTAATGACTTATTCATTACATTATTTAGCTATGAATAATTGTGATAGTATCTAGTTCACACGTCTATTGAGTCTCCACCAAGATTTCATGAAAAAATGTCTAACATCTTAATTGAATTTAATACCACAGAATTCCAGTGGTAAGTCTTTAGAAACACTGAATAACAGCAATAAGAAGGATGGCATGAGAATCTGAAAACTCTTTTCCAAAAAGTAATGAAAACATTTGAGGAAAGATGGTCAAAAATCAATATTTCTCAGACAAATATGTAGTAATCTTGTGAGTCATTTTTCAAGAAAAGTTATTTAATCTCAAGAAAAGCTGTAAGCATTATGGTATTTTAGCTTACTGCATCCCTGTCTGCCTCTCACCATCTCTTGATAGCCTTGGAAACCAACAGTCTTATAATATTATTGGAAATCATGAGTCTAGTAGCCACCAGAGAATGTGTATAGGGTTGGATGTCTACCAAAACCTATTTTGCAGCCAACTGTGATTATTTGATCTGTCTTGCAGTTTCCTTGAACATCCCACTCATGGACTGTCAGGGTTTGAAAAAATCTGAACCACAGTTTTTCCACTGCGAACAAACTTTTGCTCAGGGGTATCTGATAAAATAATTAGTGGCGATTGACTGGGGCAGTGGTAAAAGCTGGGGCAAATGACTGGCTGGCCAAAATATCTTAAGAGGCAAGACTTCTTGAACATGTCCACAGTGTCTTTGAAAATCTCTGACATGTTCCTTGTAATCCTGAATACCCCTCGTATACACAGTGTCATGTTCTCGTACAGGGCTGTATGCATACTTCGGAAAGAACTGAGAAGACCCTTACCTGTCACCTTCAGCTTACTTTGAGGTTCTGCACAAGCAGGAGGGAAAGGCTGAGGTCGAGTTTCAAAAGGCCAGGCTGAATGTTAAGCACATGCCACAGGAGATACACAGAGCCATTTAGTAAAAGCTGGGAACTTATTGGTTGGAGGCTTTAAGGAAAATTATCTTACATCATTAACTGACCAAACAAATAGCAGCAGCAAAAACCCTGGGAAGATAAATTTGCACAAGTGTCATATTACAGGTCTTAAAAGATTCACTTTTCCACAAAAAAATTCTGACAAGAAACAAAGTCACATCCACTGAAAGGAAAAGGAAGTCAATTGTCTTTCATTTGTGTGCAAATTGTGACTGGCAAAAACCAAACATGAATTTGCTAGTTCAAAGACTTTAATTTAGCTATTTTAAATATGTTTAAAAACATGAAAGTCAATAATATGGAAAGGATAGAAACATAAGAACACCATGTAGATAATATCACCAAGTAGGTAATATCCAGAATGAGATAATTACAGGAAAGAGCTACAAAAAAATTTCTGGAGTTAAAAAGTAAAATAATTGAAATTAAACATTTATAGAGGGGCTTACCAGTAGATATGACATAGGAAAAGAAATAATCGCGAACTCGTAGATGGTCAATTGAGAATGTGCAGCTCAAGGAACAGAGGGAAGAAAGAACAAAGAAATTTGAACAGAGCCTCAGAGACCTATTAGATACTACACAGAGTATCAAAACATGTATATCAGAAATACCATAATTAGTGATGAGCAAGAGAAAAGGCTAGAATATTTTAAGTAATAAAGTAAATATCTTCAAAATTTGATTGAAAATTAATTTCAGGTAGGATAAACTTGAAACAATGCACATCTGGACCGCCATAAACAGTCTGGGGCAAAAACACAGAAAATCTTGGCAATGAGATGAGTGACTCCTGGAATGAAGGGATTCTCAATATGGTTAAGAGCTAATTTCTCATTAAAAATAAAGGAAGGTGTGGGACTGCACATTCTAAGGATTAAAAAAATGGAAAAACTCTTGAGGACAAATGCTATAAAAGTTCCCAGTGAATATAAATGATTGAAAGAAGAGAAAGGTACATTCTCTAATTAAAAGAATAAGGAAATTTAGAAAACTGATAAATATATGGAGAATAAATAATATTCTTCTATATAGCCAATTGGACAAAGAAGAAAAAATTAGAAAATATTTTGAGATAAATGAAAATGAAAGCACACCAAAATTTATGAGATGCAGCTAAAATAGTGCTGAGAAGCAAATTTATATATAATATATAGTGTATATATATTATAAAAACCAGAAAATGACATCACAAGAAAACTGCAGACCAATAACAGTTGTCAATATAGATGCAAATGTCTTCAAAAATCATAGCAAACTTCACTTAGTAAAACTCTGCTCTACTTTATAGGTAGACAGTAGCTTCCCAAAGATGTCTTCATTCTAATTCCTGGAACATTCAAATATTTTTTTAAATTTTATTTTAATGGTACATTTTAGATGTACATAGTGATAACATTCATCATAGGGGATTTGTACCTGTACATGATATGTCTTGTTGCTTCTTTTTTCCCATTCCCCTCCCCTTCCTTCACTCCCTCTTCCCTCCTTATTTACAAAAGCTTTGTTTCCATTTTTTCCTTAGGAATGGGGAACTAAAGCTTCGTTGAAATTAATGTTGCTAATTAAGCCATTTTAAAACTGTAAAAGAGCAAAAATATTCTCAAGTATTCAGGTAAGCCTAATAGAATCACATAGTAATTGAGGCGGGAAGAAAGGAGGAATAAAATAGAAGACAGTGAGGTAAGTATATCTTAAATGACAGGAAGTAGAAGCCTAGGTAAAGAGACTTCTGAAATTTTTCCACTGGTGAAACTATTTAATATCATGGATGTGTGGGAATGAACAGGAAAGTTTTTGGTATCTTGTGTCTAAATTTCTCATTCAAATCAATTATTTATATTGTCTTGAGACTATGATATTTGAGAGATTAAAGAAATAACATTAGAGAAAATGAAGCATTGTAATAGGACAAAGAACTGGGTATAAAAACTTGGAATTACATCAGACATTAAGACATCAGTGGAAATGAAAACACGGAAAGAGAGGTGAGTTGGACAAAGTCAAACATATATACGTAGACATATGATACACACATATGTGTAGATGTGTGTCTTATTTCACAAGACATTATGGATTTGCTCCCTTATTTGTAACAAGGACAGTAGACCCCCGAAATTCTCTGAGGTTACGTTCCTAGAGTACCTGCGAAATGTGAAAAATTGCAAATTTCAGATATGGTTGGAAAAATGCCTATAAATGCCTTTTTTTTTCAGTTTAATCCCTAAATATGCTGTATCTCCCACAGCTAGGTAATTTAATTTAATAAATATTAAAAGCATTAGAATGTGCAGAGCACTTTGGCAGTATCTCAGGGATTTTAGGGCTTTAAAAATAACAGAACCGAGAACACTCAAGGTAACTACACACCGTACGCAACATGTTAGAATGTGAGAATGCTGGCGCATCCGCCGGAGACGGGTTACAGAGCAGCAGCCAGTCAGCAGCAAAGAGTACTGACTAATGCTCTCAGGTTGGCTACTTGCAAACCTCCCGCAACAAACAAACAAACTAACTAACTAACTAACTAACTAACTAACTAACTAACTAACTGAAACAATATTTGTGGTTTCTGAACAATTATTATGTAGGTTCTAAGGAAAAATCCACCAAGAAGTGAGGCCGTGAACTCTGAACCGTACTCTGCAGGACTATACTATATGTAAAATAAAGTCATGCTACTAACCACTTAGTAGGGAACATAAGCCACTCACAGAGATAAGTGAAAATCTCATTTCCATTTCTTCTATAAGTTAGTTCATAAGTTGTTAAATTCGTAGAGAGTTTTCTATATGCCAGTCTAAGATTTTTCAAGTATTTCGTCCATAACTCAGGGGTTTTCAGTTTATTTTTTGTCTCATCTGTTAATTGTAAAATGAAATAGATATTATACATGCCTTCAGTCTTGCTCTCCCATTTCACCCAGTTTTAGGAGTTCCCCCTCACAGCTGTAGACCAGAGCTGAGATGTACAATGTACTGAGAAGTTTGGACCCCACAGAGTGGCACCGTCTCTTGTGCTTTTAGCTGGTGTTTGTAAATGCCTGTGTATTTTAGGAACAACTTTTGCTTTTGGGAACTTTTACCATTTGGGTACCATACTGTGTAAAAGTGAGCTGGGAAGAATAAAAATGATTGCACATGGCTTATACTTCTTCTAGGAGAATACTTTACTTATTTTTAAAATGATAGCATTATCAGTTTGCCACATCTTTCTTATAATTTCCATAAAACTTTTTTTTCTTAATGGAACTGATGTGCCCTGGCAAGAATGGAGTTACTTTGAAGATAGATCTTTTCTTTGAGTCATCTTAGTCAACTATTCACACCCAGCAAGAGTCTTCGCAGACACTTTAATGTTTCTATTATCCACAGTATTTCTTCCTAAACTGCCATGGATTGACTTTTTCTTCTCCTTACCTATTTTTAATACTGTATATATTAGGTAAGTTCAACAAAATTTTATTTCCCATATACTAGTGTGATGGTAGACTGATTCTTGGATCTAGCCTTCTAGTTGTGGGATCTATCTAGATACTTAATCTCTCTCTGCCTCAATTTTCTTACCCATAATATGCGATATTAATAGTAGTACATATGTCCTTAGGATTCTGATGATTACATATATTAATACACAAAGTGCTTAAGTGAGAGTCACTGTTTGACATTTCGCACCGAACAATCCCAGAGTATCACTCATATAGGCCATACTATAAATGGTGTCCCTGAGACTGTGCCTTACCAACCAGGAATAGCTACCTCACTGGGAACAGCCCCTGGTGCACAAAAGTAGCTCTGAGTATCTGAAGATATTGGCCATTATTTTAATGCTTTGTTCCACATGAATTAAAATAATCTATATTCTTGGATTATTTGTTGATTACTCACTTCCTCATTCCCTTCTTTATTACAGGGTAGACTTATTAGTTCCTGCACATCTCCTATATTTAGTTACTAAACACTGTCAACTCTTTATCATTATATATATTATTCATAGGAAATTATATATTTTAAATTTTACTGAAGAATATGGAGAAAAATTAGAAAAATAAATAATTAGCAAAAAACTGGGAAAGTTATATAAAAGTGATTCCTTTGTCTTTGAAAATGGCAGGCAAAATAATTTTCAGTGCTCAATTCTCATTTTTTAAAATGAAGAAAATCATTTTCTTTTTTTAAAAATCATTTTCTTTTAAATCCTGTGTAACATGGCTTTTTAAAAATTCTTGATAAATGTAACACAAATGTAAATTCACACATATAAATATTTATGGAAATAAAAATCTGAAATCCATTTATAAAACACTGAAATTTACGTCCAGTTTGTTGCTGCTATGATGGGGAAGTTTAGTGTTAGAATATCTATGAATGAGGACTGTAGACTATCTATGAATGCGATGACCATATTCAATAATCAATGATTTTGGAAAAAGGCATATGAAAAATTATATGAAAAATGTAATACCTCAATAAAAGTAGACACCTTTTTACATTAATAATAAATTCATGACTTTAGCATTTCAAAATCTGTTTGTATTTATCTCAAATTAAATATCAATATTTTAATATCAATATCAAAGAATTACTTGTAAATTCAAGAAGGAATAATGGCTGACAATGATCGGAAATTCTATGAGATAATGTGAAACATTTACAAAAAGGTACTCATATTTAATATTCATTTTCACTATTAGACTACATTCTTCTCGAAAGTGAGAAATTGTCATATTTGTATAACACCAATTTCTATTGGGCTCAATGGAGGGGATTTTTTTAATGTTCATTTCTAAAATTGCCATTAGTAAACCATTGTTTCCTAAATTTTCAAAAGACATTCTTAAGTTTCTAATTTCTTAAGTATAGTAAAAACTAAAAATTGATTAATTTACTTATATTCAGAGGGAGAATTTTGTCTAGCTTTTCTTCACTATGTCTTTGTACTTTACCTACATACCTCCTAGAAATGGGATTTTTAGGTATGACTAGTTATTGAAATGATTATTGATTACCACAAGAATGTTACACTTCAAGAATTGTTTTCTGGATTTTATCTTTATTTTTAAAATCATATTTCAGCAATTATTTGTACCTAAATCAACATGTTCAATTGGTTTTAATATTTAATATTAATTCTTTTCTATTTTAACATTTTTTCTCATGTTCCCGATTTTAATTTCCATCAGCTTGAGTCTAGCTACAGGAAATTTTCTTTTCTTTTCCTTTTTGTTTGTTTTTTGAGACAAGATCTTGCTATGGAGTTCAGGCTGGGCTTGAACTCACTATGTAGTCCAGGCTGGCCTCGAACTCATGGCAATCCTCCTGCTTTAGCCTCCCAAGTACTGGGATTACAAGTGTGTGCCACCATGCCTGGCATTTTCTTACATGATATATAATAATTATCATTTTAGTGATTTAATTATTCATGAGGGCCTTATTTTCCCATATGCATAACAACTACTTCTGTAAAAACTGCTTTGTCAAAATATATTCCTTAAAAATTGGAGTACTCTGTTTTCTTTGGATATTCTGGGTATTTCCAGAGAAATGTACAGCATTTTTTTTTTAATAGCTAAATTGTTTTTACTGCTTGAATGTTTTATGGTTATTTCCTTCACTATCTGTATCAGTCACTGCTTATTAGAGGAACAGATTTAATGCAAGTTTCACAAAAGTATAAGGATTTATAAGATAGGCTTACAATGGCCACACACAGGGTCAGGTGCAGAAGAGTGCAGAAGGGCTGTCTACGTACTGGAGTTCTGAAAGGTCCAGCCGAAAGCCTGGAGCTCACTGTAGTGTCCCACGTGAGTCTGTATCAGGAGGTTGAGGGTCTCTAAAGGCTGAAGGGCCTGTGCTGGAGGCTGAGGAAGCTGCCCTGGAAGCCAGGAAGATGATGTCCAAGTTGAAGTGAAGACTGGACCTCCTTCTAAGAAACAAAGGGATCCTTACTTCTTCCTTTTCCTTTTATGCCATTCAGGCAACAAGCCAATTGGCTGGTGCCACTGACACTCAGGGTGGGTCTTCTATCTTCAGTAAATCCCTTCATCCACACCCAGAATTATGGGGATCCGATTTAGTTGGCTGTCTGTTACTCAAGTTGACACAGTTAACTGTCACACTATCTTTGCTTTTCTAAACACTATTGAGAAAATCAAATAAAACTTAAAAATAAATATAGCAAGGCTCTAAACTGTTCACAATTTTCTTAAAATTACCATGATTGAGTTCCTACTACAATTTTTAAGTGGAAGATTTATATATAATTATATATAAAATACACATCCAAGGTGAAGCAGAAAAAAGAAGGTGGGCGTTTATTCTAGTAGACATCAAGTCTCAATGAAAATGTATAAAAATTAAGACAGCATGATATGTTTACAATGAGAGAAAAAGAAATAGAAGACAGACTTCCCCGCACACCCTGAACTGGACTCCAGCTTATGTGGACACTTCATTTATGACAAAAGTTAGAATGTAGAACAGTATGAAAAGGATTATCTTTTCAATAAAAATGCTGAGATAATTTGGTATTCACTTAGAAGAGAATGAAACTTGATTTCTAGCTCCCTTTCTGTACAAAAATCAATTTCAACTGTTAAAGGCAAAAGGACAAACATTTATTTTTTTATTTTTTTTTAATTTTAAACCAAGAACATGTATTGGTACATTCTACATACAATGGTCACATTCATTACTTTTATTCTGTACCTATACATGATACATCTTGGTTCTCCCCCCTCTCCCCCGCCCCTCCCTTCTGCTCCCTCCCTCCCTATTTACAGCAGGTTTATTCATCATTTTCCATATTTTCCCTTTCCCCTCTCTTCCCCCTGTTGCCTTTCTACTTTTCCCCTTCTTTCCTTCTAGTACTCCTCTCCTCTGCACACCATCCTCCTTTTATATAATATCTATTACACCTCTTTGTTCTTATTTACAGTTATGGTTTCTCATATCAGAGAAACAATT
>PVJO010022496.1:0-27923 GCA_004026905.1 Hystrix cristata | reverse complement strand
CCCCTGCATTTTCCCACATGAGTCTTCAGAGTGCCCAGTCCTCCAGTTACCAACCTTGCCACAATTCTCCAGGCAGAGTCACGGCTCACACCGGCCTCCCCTGCAGACAGTGAGAGATCCCTAAAATAAGCACCCTCTGTCCGCTTTCCTCTACCCAAATAGGGCATGTCTGCTTCAGTCATCTTCTCTGTGCCTTAGGTCCTTAGCTCTGCTCTGATGCAGGGACAGAAGACAGCACAACTGGCAGAAGGTGGTGGCCACCACATCCTTGATCAGAAATCCTGCGCCACCTGGTCTTTCCCCTCTGGGACCTCCCAGCACTTGCTCTGTGAGGTCCCAGGCACCCACCCTCACCATCCTGACTGTTTCCATGTGCGTTCTCCAGGTCTGTCCTGGTTCTGTGTAGCCTGTTGTACTCCTTCCTGCAGTCTTTCAAAGCCAGTGCCACCCGCAACGAGGCCATCCTCCTTCAGCTCCTCTGCTGACTTCCTAAAAAGCCGCCTCTCCATAGTTTTCCTTAATTGTTAAAATACTTTTCTGTCTCTTCCATTAGTTCTGCCTCAGTAAGGGCTGCCCTGTCTTCCTGCTCTTTCTCCTTCTAGGACGGTGTTATCCTTAATGGACCAGGATCAGGCCTGCCGGCTCCTGCACCCACTCAGCGCCTGACAGGACAGGTGCAAAGCAGATGGGGAGAGGATGGGAAGGGAGCGTGGTCAGGGCCCTTAGGGACCTCAGGATGGAAGTGCCACCTCTACCACACAGTGCGGGAATAGCAGAGCCACTTTCTCTCCCTCCCAGGCTCCTCTCCAGCTCACCTGCTCACCACATTGCTGCAGACGAGCAGCAGTGAGGAGTCAGGGCCAAGCTTGTGCCCTGCCCTCTGCTGCAGAAGTTTCCCCGCACTCATCAGAGACAGAATCACAGCAGCTCCAGATCTGGAGGTCTTGGTTCTTCATTCCTTCAGTTGAGGAGGGTCCAGAGCTGGGTTACGAGAGGATTTTAGACGGAGTGGCCAGATGGCTCTCCTTAGAAGTCACCCTTGACCAGTGGAAGTCGGCCACACAAACACGGGAAAAGAGATCAGAGTCTGGGAAATGGCGACTGCAAGAAGCCCAAGCACAACAGGCTCAGTGTGTTGAAGGAGTGGCAAGAAAAAGACTTCAGAAGACAGGGTGAAGAGGCAGGCAGAGCTAGGGGAGGCGGGCAGAAGAGGCTGGGGCGGGAGCCTCAGGTATCGCTACAGCACAGCAGGTGCTCCTGGACGACAGAAGATGATTCGCGGGGTATGACACTCCAGGCACTACTCAGAGACCAGAAAGCTGTTCAAGTTCCAGCATAGGTAAAAGTCCAGGTAAGACACAGATATTAAACTGGACTTTCAGGATCTCTTGGGCTTCAACAGGGCATGGACCAAACAGTTCAGAAAGGAACTTGCAGAACATCAGTGACCAGTGTCCCTCTTAGAGGAAAAGAGGACAGAGAAGAGTGAGAGAGAAGGGGGGACACAGACTCTGTGGAGGCCCAACTCATATACTCCTGTCCTACCCTGTGCCTCCTCTGGCCTCACGAGGCTGCTCCATGGGGGCCTTCAGCAACTCGTCCCAGAATCTTATAATAACAAAACACACAGTCCAATCACCCAACCAGAAACCACTGCCCAGCATACCTCAGGAACCCCCACCAGCACCCCGCCCAGGTCATGCTCAGATCCGGAATCCACCAAGCACTCCCACTCGCATCCGTTCCAAAGTCTCCCTCGGTTCTCTGTGTTTCCAGGCTGAGATGACAGAAATATTAAACACTTGGAAAGATTCAGAAAAAACTTTCAATATTAGATACATATGGGCCAAGAAACGTCCTATGAAATGAACACAAAGCCACTCCTACAGCAAGCACCATGCTGGGGGACCGACAAGGCTGGAGGGAAAAGCCTACCGTGCTTGGCAGCTGAGCAGCAGCATCTCGCGGCTGTGAGCGAGGATGTAGCAAAGCACCAGGAAGGCTTTCGCTCGGATGGAAGTTGAGGGACTGTCAAGTAAACGGATGATCGTAGACACAAAATCCTGCAAACGACATTCAAAACATTATTTGAGAAATCCTGAATAATATGGGGAAGTCTCAATTCTCAGAGAGAAAAATAGCGACTGTTTTTGGATTTTTAATTTATTCCAGACTCCATACTAAATTTTTTGCATGTAATATCTCACTGAAACCTGAGAATCAGCCATAAAATTTGCCAACTGTTCCTATTTTAAAGAGAAAAATAAATCTTGAAAAAGGAGTAACTTGCCCAAACTCAGAGTTGCAAATCCAGGCTGGACAGACAACAAAAGCCTGCCTCTCGGCCACACGACCACACAACCGGAAGCTGCGTGCAGAGCTAAACCTGGAGCAGGGCTGCACACGTTACCTGAGGTCTGGGCAAACATGAGACAACGAAAACACCCAGCACATGACCCCAAAGAAAAGCTACACTCTCATCATGGGCTTTCATCCATGGCTTAACACAACGTGGAACAGTATCCTGACAGGTCACACTGATACGGGAGAATTATAACTCCCAACCCGTTAGGTGTCAGATGTGCCTGAGTTCAAGGTCCCAAAACATCCAGGAGTGAAGCTGTGAGCCAAGGGAGGAAGTTAGGAGAGTTTTGTTGGAAGTAAGAAGAAGAAGAATAGCTCCTGGATTTCCAGAAGGGGTCCCGAGTGGGTGATCACTGAAGCCCTTTGTCGAGGGGGATTTATATAGCAAAGTCACAACACGGATACAAAGTGGGTCAAACTAGAGTCAGTCCCCCACTTGCAAACATTTGAGTTGCAAACATTCACAGATATGAAGGGACCTCACACATAGTTTCTTTATGCTTTATGTTGTATATCTGTGTCAGAGGTGTGTAAGATTCACACTGTCAGACTTACGAACAAATCCAACTTGCAAACATTCTCCCAGAATGAAAACCCCTTTGTAAATTGGGTACTCACTGTACCATCAACCTACAGGATTGCAAGCCTAGCCACTTAGCTAGCTAGTATTGATCCAACAGAGAAACAAGTCATGTAGCACAGGCACATGGAAAGAACAAAGGCATTTCTAGGAAGGAAGGGGAGTGTGGGCCAGATGTTCTCCCATCAATGCGCCTGATGCCCATCTGGGCCCCCTGGACCAGGGGTGCTGATTACAGTCTAAGCTCAAGTTGCTGTTTATCTCTAGGAAGGTGTGCAGGCCTTGCCATTGCTTTTCCATCTTGAGGCCTGGCTCTCTTCAGATTCACCTCCAAAACGGTGATTTTGATGCCTTTATTTTTTTCTGCTGACTTCCTTGAGGGCCTAGTCCCTCTCTGAATGTATATTACTTTCTATCTAACTTAGCTGTCCATAATAATACAGTTATTTTCCATTTGACAGACTGTGAATCATTTCAGGTACTTTGTCAGCATGCAAATAAGGAAGTCAGACATGCGCGCGCGCGCACGCGCGTACAGTGCATCATTAACGTAAGTAACCAGGAACAGGGAATCCTATTGTTGGCGAGATGCAGGAAAATAAATCTCCAAGGGTCCTTCAAAGAGGCATGCACCCAACAGGAGTACTGAACTTCCAGGGCAGACTCATGACACTCAGTGTTTAAATTTCATCTATTCATGTGTTTATTTGGCACACCATAATCCTTAACAGCAAATGCTGTGTCACCGGGGAGGGAGGATTTGCACAGCCACATGTATGAAGCAGCAGTCTCACGTAGCCCCTGAAACAAACCATCAAAGCCAAACTATGATGCAGGGTGAGAAACAGAATCAACTCTGTGGATCTGTCTCCACCCTTTGGTGTCACAGCAGTAGGAAGTCCACCTCCCCAGTCCTCTCCCCATTTCTAGTGTCATCAGCTTCCCACTATCCTAGATTGAAAAACTGTCCAAGAGTACAGAAGACCCAAGAGATGCTCACATGACTGCAGTTCAAAACTGGAACTTTATTCCCATGCAGAGCATGACTGCTAAGTGACAAGGTCTGTAGACTAACTCATAATGTTGGGTCAGAGTTCACTTTGTGGTTCTAAGGAATATTCAGTGAAGTAATCAGATGTAAAAAGACATCATGTCTGCAAAAAAATCCTGATAAAATATGGCAAAATGTGCACATTTGGTGAATGTGGTCAAGGGCTCTATGCAATCCTCTGCCTGCCCTGATGCAACACTCCTGCTTCAGTGTCCTGACTTCCTCCTTCCCAAGGCCACATGCCATCTGCTCCCAGCTGCCATCTGAATGCACCACTATGTCTTCCCTGAGCTACTGCCACAGGTTTCATGGAACCTTCTTCTTTGAGATGCAGCCACGGTGATCGTCCATAAAAACGGATATAGAGACAACACAAAAGGAGAATCTCAATGTCTCAGCAGAGTCCATCTGCTGTGGTCTGAATGTGTGTCGAGAGGTCCCAAAACCCTATGTTGCACCAAACCCCAATGTGATGCCATTAAGAGATGGGACTGCTGTGGGGTGGAGAGGTCTTGAGGTTCCACCCTATGAAAGGGCTTATTCCATTCCCTCATCAAAGGGCCTCATCTGCAGGCCCTTTCCACCTTCAGCCTGCAGATACATGGCAGCACCAACTCTGAGGAGGCTCCTTCACCTTGTACTTTCCACCTCCAGAACAGGGAACAACAAACTGCAGTTGTTCCTAAATAACCGGCTTAAGATGCTTTGTTCTAGCAAACAGACTAAGACACTACCCAATCGAAACTAAAAACAAACAAACACCACGAAGCAGAGGTAAACAGCAATATAACAGAACACACAGAAGGAATCAGCAGTAAACAAGCATTGATAGACCTGAGAAAAGGCCAAGTCCCTCAGCTGTGGAAGGAAGGAAGCTACAGACAGTATTACTTAGGAGCACAGATGCAAACTCCTCGATGAAAAATACGTTGAATCCAGCACTTAGTTAAAAGAATAACACATTGCAGCCTAGTGGGCTATGTCCCAGAGATCCAAGACTAATCCAATATTTGAAAATCAATCAACGCAACTCACAGATTACACTAATTAAACAAGAAAAATCACGTGACAAATCAATCACAGTAATTACAAAAAGCACTTGACAAAATTCAGTTCTACTCATAAAGAAAACGCTCAGCAGAGTAGGAATAGAAGAGAATTTCCTCAATCTGAAAGTGGGCACCTAGAAAGCCTGCAGATAACGTCACGCTCATGGGCTATTTTCCACTCTCCTCAACCATAAGGCAGTATTTTACTGAACACTGTAGTCAGTGAAATTAGGAAAAATGAATAATAAAAGACATTAGAATTGGAAAGGAAGAAATACTTGCAGATGACATGACCAACTGTCTAGAAAATCCCAAAGAATGTACAAAAATGCTTGAACGAATAAAAAGGAAGTTTAGTAAGATGTGGTATACTTCTATACCCAAGTAATGAATAACTGGGGAACAATGTTTTAAAGTACTGTTTTGATAGCTCCAATAACAATAAAGAAATGCTAATTTAAACCTAAAAAAACTATATAGAATATAATGGAAATAGAATAAAAATAAATACAAAATAGGGATGGAAGAAAAAAACACTCATGTTCCTGTAGCAAGACTTGAATTAGTTAAAATGTCAGTTCTCCCCAAATTGACCCAGAAGCTTAATAAAATTTCACCAAAATCTCAGCAGGGTTTTTGGAGATACATACAGGATAATTTTAACACAGAAAGGCAAGGAACTAGAATAGGTAAACAATAATTTTCTGGCATGCAAAAAACTGTAGCAATCAAAACAATGTGATGTTGACAAAAGACAGACATACAGACCAGGGAAAAAAATAAAGAGCTTGAGAATATGGTCAGCTAATTTATGACAAAGATGGAAAAAAAAAAGATAATCTTTTCGACAAAGATGCTGGAACAACTTGATAGCCACATGCAAAAAAAATAAAAATAAAGGTAAACTTCAATCAACACGCTGTGGGTTGGGGATTTAGTTCAAGTGGTAGAGTGCTTGCCTAGCACACACAAGGCCCTGAGTTCAATTCCCCAGCTCCAACAAAAAAAAAAAACAAAAAACACGTTGTACCATACATGCAAAAATTAACTCAAAACAGGTCACAACCAAACGTAAAAGTGAAACTACAAAACCTTTAAGCAAAGGAGAAGAATGTGCATGTCCTTGGGTTAGGAAGAGCTCTTAGATAATGATACCCAAATCATAATACATAAAAGAAAACAACCAGACTGGTACAACCACTATAGAAATCAGTGTGGAGATTCCTCAGGGAACTAGGACTAGAGATTCCATTTGACCCAGCTATTCCTCTGCTGGGTATCTTCCCAAAAGAATTAAAATCATTATACCGCAGGGATATATGCACACCCATGTTTATAGCAGCATAGTTTGTAATAGCTAAATCGTGGAAGCAGCCCAGATGCCCATCAACAGCAGAATGGATTAAGAAAATGTGGTTTTTTTATACAATGGAGTACTACTCTGCCATAAGGAATGATAAGCTTGAGATATTTCTAGGTAAATGGATGCATCTTGAGACCATACTCCTAAGTGAAATAAATCGGACACACATGTTTAAATACCGCATAGTTTCTCTGGTGTGAGAAACTGAAGTGTAAATAGAGACTAAAATGTATTATATTGGGAAAGGGAAGAAAATGTCCAAATGGGAAAGGGAACAAGGGAGGGGGAAAGGAACAGAGGGACAAGAGAAATAAGAAATGTAAGGAAAAAATGGAAACAAATCTTTTGTAAATAGGGAGGGAGGAGGGGGTGAGGGGAGGGGAACAGGAAAAAAAGAAGCAACAAGGTATATCATGTACAGGTACAAATCCCCAACGATGAATGTTATCAATATGTACATCGAAAATGTACCATTAAAATAAAATTAAAAAAAAGAAAACAACCAATGAAGTATACTTAATCAACATTAAAACATCACCTCTGTAAAGGTCATGATATGAAGACAGAGGACACACACCGGGAGAAAATACTGCTATCCGCAATGTAGGAAGAACTCTCAAAACTCAACATTAAGAAAAACACTGAAATGCACAAAATATTTAGAGCCCTTTCATCAAAAATGTCAAAGACAAAAGGATGCTCAGGATCATAATCACTTCCATAGCGCGAACTGAGATCACAATGAGATACCATCATGCACCCATTAGATGACCAAAATGAAAACCACTGAGTCTGTGGAGCAAGTGGAATTTTTCACACACTGCGGATGGGAATACAAAATAGGACAGATATTCTACGAACCAGTTTGGTGGCTTCAAAAATAAATTAAACAGATTCCTACCATACATGCCTCCACTCTTGCACTTCTTAGTATTTATCCTAATGAAGTGAAAATGTTCATAAGAAAAAAAAACCCTATATTCAAAAGTTGAAAGCAACAGTATTCACAATAATCAAAACCCAGAAGCAACCCTCATGGGTTGCCACACAGCCACATGGATGCATAAACTGTGGTACCCTGACAGGACGAAATCCTGCTCAACAATCACTAACTGCTTATGTATGAAGAACCAGGTGACTCTCTGGTGCATCACATTCAGTGAAAACCCACATTCCACAGGTCACATGCAGCATGATTCCATTTCTGCGACACCCTGGAAGTGGCAGAGACAGCAGCAGGGACAGCCCAGAAGTGGCACAGGGCGAGTCTGGCTAAACAGGGGCAGCAATCTCCCTCTCAAGGACGCTGAGATTGTGCTGTGTTCTTCCTGTGGTGTGCTGAGGTGAGACGAAGGATGCATTCATCTTCATACAGCCGTGCTCGGAAAAGACTGAATGGCGCTTTGCAAATAAATTTCAAAAGCAATACAAAATTTTACTTTTATTTACATCTGTCAGGCAAATTCAGGCAAAAATAGGAAGTCTGTTTCTAATATAGAAGAAACTGCATAATTGTCTTGATAAACAAGGTAGCCTTTAGGCCCAGGAGTAGTAAACCAAACAAACCACACTCGGTAATGTTGAAGGTCACCGTTCACAACAAACTTCTAGTAGCATTGAATGCAGCCACAAACGCTGTCCCTTCAACAGCACTGGGAACTCCTCTCCGAAGCAGAAGCCGAGAGAGAGGTAACCAGTGCCAGATGCCTTCCATCACGTGACTCTTAGCCCAGGACCCTCCGGAGGATAGGAAGTAAGTGATGGCAGGCCCCGAGCATGGCAACAACAGAGGGCGTCACGGGTCTGCACCAAACTTCATGCTCAAACGGTATAAGGCATCCCCTTCTCGTAACCAAACATGAAATGCTCCTTAAAACTAATGATATGATAGGCCACAAAGAAAAACTCACTATAATCCACAAAGAACAAATTAATTTTATGATCATAATACAAACTAGAAATCAATTTTAAAAATCAATGATCCAAAAGGTATTTCCATCTGAAAAACTTCAAAACTTCTAAAGAACTCTGGAGTAAATGGAAAATATAAACCAAAATTGTAGGACTTGAAAAGACAATAGTAAAAATGCCACATGTCATAACCTATGGGATGCAATTAAACCAATGATCAGAAGACTCAAAATGTAAATACATTTCTAAATGAAAATAAAGGAATAAAATATCTGAATAAATTCACAACATAAGAAGCTAAAACAAGAACAGCAAACAAACCAAAATCGAAAGAAACAAAAACAGGAGAGATTTGTGGTAGGAAAAAAAGAATATGATAAATCAAGATACTGAATCTTTGAAAAATATCAAAAAAGTAAATTATTAGCTAAATTAATCAAGAAAAAAGGGAAGAAAGTGAAGATATAACAAAAAAGGAGAAATGAAAAAAGTATCATTGTCTGGTTTCAATACAAAGAAACAAAAGTCTGTGTCATTCATAAAAGTAGTTGTATTTTCTTGTTGCTACAATATTAACGGAGTGGATAGGCCCACGTATCCATGTATCATGTCCATGTATCCTGAGCTGCTTAGAGTGTGGTGCTTTCACGGGTGAAGCTGCAATGGACAGTCTTGTACATGCTGCCTGTGAACCCGGGTGCACACCGATGGGGACGGCTGCCCCTTTAAGAGGCGCGTTCTGGCTCATGTTTTCAGAGACATCGTGTGGTTTCCCAAGGTGGCTGCACCACTTCACTCTCCGCCAGTATGAGAGTTGCTTCACATCCTCACCAACACTTCTTTTTTTTTTTTTATTTTAATGGTAGCTTTTAGATACATAGTGATAACATTCATCATAGGGCATTTGTACCTGTACATGATATATCTTGCTGCTGCTTTCTTTCCCGTTTCCCTTCCCTTCCTTCACCCCTCCTCTCTCCTTATTTACAAAAGCTTTGCTTCCATTTTTTCCTTCTATTCCTTATTTATCTTGTCTCTCCGTTCCTTTCCCCCTTCCCTTCCCTTCTTCCCCTTCCCATTTTGAACAATTTCTTCCCTTTCCCAACATAACACATTTTAGTCTTTATTTACACTTTCAGTTTCTCACACCAGAGAAACAATGCAGTATTAAAACATGTGTGTCTGATTTATTTCACTTAAGAGTATGGTCTCAAGATGCATCCATTTACCTAGAAATATCTCAAGCTTATCATTCTTTATAGCAGTGTAGTACCCCACTGTATAAAAAGACCACATTTTCTTTATTCATTCCGCTGTTGATGGGCATTTGGGCTGTTTCCAAGCTTTAGCTATTACAAATTGTGCTGCTATAAACATGGATGTGCATATATTGCTGTGGTATGATGCTTTTAATTCTTTTGGGAACATACCAAGGGGAATAGCTTGGTCAAATGAAACCTCTAGTCCTAGTTTTTTGAGGAATCTTCACACTGATTTCCACAGTGATTGCACCAGTCTACATTCCCACCAACAGTGGAGCTAGGTTCCTTTTTCCCCACAGCTCCTCTGGCATTTGTTATTGGCTGATTTATTAATAGCCATTCTTTCTGGAGTGAGATGGGATCTCAGCATTGTTTTAATTTGCATCTCTCGAATGACCAGTGATGTTGAAATTTTTTTCATATGTTTATTTGCTATTTCTACTTCTTCATCTGAGAAGTGTCCTTTCATTTCAGTTGCCCACTTTTGGATAGGGTCTTTAAATTTGGGGGGGGGTGATTTTTTTGAGTTCTTTACATATTTGAGATGTTAGTCCTTTGTCAGAGGAATAGCTGTCAAAAAATTTTTCCCACTCTTTGGAATGACTCTTCACTCTGTTGTGGTTTCTTTTGCTGTGCAAAAGCTTTTTAATAAGATTAGATCCCAGTTGTTGATACTTTGTGATACTTCCTAAGCAACCGGGGCTTTGTTCATATAGTCTTTGCCTTCACCTGTGTCTTCAAGAATTCTACCTATTCTATTTTCCAGAAGATTTAGTGTTTCTGTTTTACCGTTTAGATCTTTGATCCACTTTGATTTTAGCTTAGTGCATGGGGAAAGATATGGGTCTAGTTTTAACCTTTAGCATGTGGAGAGCCAGTTTTTCCAGCACCATTTGTTAAAGAGGCTATCTTTCTTCCAGTGAAGGTGTTTGGCCCCTTTGTCAAAGATAAGGTGACCGAGAGTGTTTGGACTTGTTTCTGCAATTCTAATTGGTTCCATTGGTCCTCAGGTCTATTTTTTTGCAAGTACCATGCTGTTTTAATTACAGTAGCTTTGTAATGTAATTTCAGGTCAGGGATTGTGATGGCCCCTGCTTTGCTTTTGTTGCCCAGAACTGCTTTTGCTATTCTAGGTTTGTTTTGTATTTTGTTGTTGTTGTTGTTGTTTTGTTTTGTTTTTTAAATTTATTTCCAGAACATGTATTGGTACATTGTATACATAGTGATCACATTCATTGTGGTTAATTTGTACCTGTACATGATACATCTTGGTTCCCCTCTTCTTCTCCACCCCTCCCTTCCATTCCCCCTCTCTTCCACTCCTTCTCCCTCCCACTACCTCTCCCTTCCCTATTTACAGTAGTTTTATTTACATTTCCCCCTTTTTTCCCTTTATTTTCTTTTTCCTTTCCGTCTTTTCCCCCTGCCTTTCTAATTCTCTGCCTTATTGAATATTATCTTTCTTTCTTAGTATCTATTATACTCTTTTGTCCTTATTTATGCTTATGGTTTCTCATACCAGAGAAACAATGCAATATGTACTCATGAGTATTTGATTTATTTCACTTAAGTGTATGTTCTCAAGATACATCCATTTACCCACAAATATCTCAAGGTTATCCTTTTTTATGGCAGAGTAATACACCACTGTATAGAAAAACCACATCTTCTTTAGCCATTCATTAGCTGTTGGGCATTTGGGTTGTTTCCAAGACCTAGCTATTACAAATTGTGTTGCTATAAATATGGTTTTATACATATATACATACATTTATACACATATATATGTACATATATACACATGTATATGTATATATATACATACATATATATATACACACAGATATATGTGTGTGTGTGTATATATATCACGGTGGTATGATGTTTTTAATTCTTCTGGGAAGATATCAAGCAGAGAAATAGCTAGGTCAAATGGAATCTCTAGTTGTAGTATTTTGAGGAATCTCCACACCGCTTTCCACAATGGTTGGACCAGCCTACATTCCCACCAACATTGGAGGAGGGCTCCTTTCTCCCCACATCCCCGCCAGCATTTATTGGTTGATTTCTTGATGATAGCCACTCTTTCTGGAGTGAGCTGGTATCTTAGCATTGTTTTGATTTGCATCTCTCAAATGACCAGTGATGTTGAACACTTTTTCATGTACTTGTTTGCCATTTGTATTTCTTCATCTGTGAGATGTCTACTCATTTCAGATGCCAATTTTTGGATTTGGTCTCTAAATTTGGGGAGTCTGATTTTTTTTGTGTTCTTTACGTATTCTAGATGTTAAACCTTCGTCTGAGGAATGGTTGGTAAAAATTTTTTCTCACTCTGTGGGTTTTCATGCCACTCTTTTGGTGATTTCTTTTGCTGTGCAAAAACTTTTTAATAGGATGTGATCCCAAGTGCTGATACTTTGTGCTGTTTCCCATGCAGTCTGAGTTTTGTTCATAAATTTTTTTCCTACCCCGATGTCTTCAAGAGTTTTTCCTACTCTATTTTCCACTAGATTTAGTGTTTTGGGGATTTAGCTCAGTGGTATAGTGCTTGCCTAGTAAGCACAAGGCCCTCAGTTCGATCCCCACCAACCCCCACAAAAAAAAAAGAAAAAGAAGAAAAAGAAAAACACATTAAAGTGGATCAGAGATCTAGGTTTCTTTTGGTTCCAAATGAATTTTAGGATTGTTTTCTCTAATTCTGGGAAGTATGCTATTGGTATTTTAATTGGGATTGCATGAAATCTGTATAACAATTTTGGGAGTATGGCCATTTTCACAATATTGGTTCTTCCTACCCAAGACCAAGGGATATCTTTCCATTTTCTGATATCTTCTTCAATCTCCTTTTTCAAAGTATTGCAATTGTCAACATACAGATCTTTTACTTTCTTCATTAGATTGATTCCTAGGTACTTCATTTTTTGGATGCTATTGTGAAAGGTGTTGTTTCCCTAACTTCTCTCTCAGGGAATCTGTGATTTGTGTAAAGGAATGCTATTGATTTTTGAGTGTTGACTTTGTACCCAGCTACACTGCTGAACTTGGTTATTAAATCTAGAAGTCTTTTGGTGGAGTTTTTGGGTCTTTAGAGTATCATGTCATCTGCAAATAATGGTAATTTAACGTCTTCCTTTCCTATCCTTACTCCTTTTATTTCTTTCTCTTCTCTAATTGTTCTGGCTGTTTCCAGAACTATTGAGTAAGAGTGGTGAGAATGGACATCCTTGTCTTGTTCTAGATTTTAGAGTGAAAGCTTTTAGTTTTTGACCATTTAGTATGATGTTGGCTTTGCTTTGTCATGGATGGCTTTTATCAGATTGAGATAAAGACTGTCTGTTCCAATTTTCTGCAGGATTTTTATAATGAATGGGTGTTGGGTCTTGTCAAATGCCTTTTCTGCATCTATTGAGATGATCATATGGTTTTTGTCCTTGACTCTGTTAATATGGTGTATCACATTTATTGATTTGCCTATGTTGAACCATCCCTGCATCCCTGGGATGAATCCCACTTGGTCATAGTGTATAATCTTCTTCTTAATAATGTGTTGCATTCTATTTGCCAGTATCTCATTGAGGAGTTTTGTATCTATGTTCATTAATGAGATTGGCCTATAGTTCTCTTTTTTTGTTGGATCCTTCTCTGGCTTTGGTATCAGGGTAATGCTAGCTTCCAGGAATGAATTTGAGAGTATTGCTTCCCTTTCAATTTCATTAAAGAGTGTGAGAAGTAGTGGCATTAGATCTTCTCTAAATTTCTTGTAGAATTCAGCAGTGAATCCACCAGGACCTGGGCTTTTCTTTGTTGGCAGGTTTTTAATTACTTTTTCAATTTCAGGGGCTGATATTGGGTTATTTAGAGTTTTTATATCTTCTTGATCCTGTTTTGGTAATTCATATGTATTTATGAATCTATTTCTTCTGTGTTTTCAATCTTATTAGAATAAATGTTCTCAAAGTAGGTATTGATGATCTTCTGGATTTCTGCAGGATCTGTTGTGATTTTACCCTTTTAATTCTTTATTGCATGGATTTGAGTCTATTCTTTCCTTTTTTTTTTTTTGATATGGTTGGCTAAGAGTTTGTCAATTTTATTTGATTTTTCAAAGAACCAACTCTTCAATTCACTGATGCTTTGCATTGTTTTCTTAGTTTAAATTGCATTAATTTTGGCTCTGAATTGTTATAATGTTCTCTCTCATATGAGCTTTGGGCTTAACTGGCTCTTCTGTTTTTGAAGCTTGAGGTTCTGCATTAGGTTGTTTATTTGAGCTTGCTCTGTTTTTCTGATATGGGCATTCAATGCTATAAATTTTCTTGGTAGGACTGTTTTCATTGTGTCCCATAAATTTTGGTTGGTTGTATTGGCATTATCATTCAGTTGTAGAAAATGTCTAATTTCTTCTTAATTTCATCTGTGACCTACTGGTTTTTCAGGAGGGTGCTAATTTCCATGTGTTTACGACATTTTTATGGTTCCCTTTGCCATTTATTTCCAGTTTCAATGCACTATGATCTGATAGTATACATGGGATAATTTTGATTCCTTTGCATTTACTTAAGCATGTTCTATGAACTAGCATGTGGTTTGTTTTGGAGAAAGTCCCATGTGCAGCTGAGAAGAATGTGTATTCTGATATTGTGGGGTGCAATACTCTGTATACATCTACTAAGTCCATTTGTTCAAAAGTTGGGTTTAATTCTGGTATTTATCTATTGACTGTCTAGTTGATCCATCTATTTGGGACAGTGGGTTATTGAACTCCCCCATTACAATCATAATAGCGTTTATTTGATTTTTCATGTCTGTTAATATTTGTTGTATATAGTTAGGTGTGCTGGTATTTGGTGCATATACATTTATGACTGTCATCTCTTCTTCTTAGACTGTTGCTTTTACAAGGATGTAGTGACTTTCTTTGTCTCTCTTTTTTTTTTATTTTAAACCAAGAACATGTATTGGTACACTCTACGTACAATGGTCACATTCATTACATTTATTCTGTACCTATACATGATGCATCTTGGTTCTCCCCCCTCTCCCCCGCCCCTCCCCTCTGCTCCCTCCCTCCCTATTTACAGCAGGTTCATTCATCATTTTCCATATTTTCCCTTTCCCCTCTCTTTCCCCTGTTGCCTTTCTGCTTTTCCCCTTCTTTCTTTCTAGTATTCCTCTCCTTTGCACACCATCCTCCTTTTATATAATATCTATTACATCTCTTTGTCCTTATTTATAGTTATGGTTTCTCATATCAGAGAAACAATTCGATGTGTGCTCATGAGTGTCTGATTTATTTCACTTAAGAGTATGTTCTCAAGAAACATCCATTTATATATGAATGACTCTAGTTTATCCTTTTTTATGGCAGTGTAGTACTCCATTGTGTAGAAAAACCATATTTTCTTTACCCATTCGTTGGTTGTTGGGCATTCAGTCTTGGTTTGAAATCCACTCTGTGTGCAAACAGAATAGCCACCCCTGCTTTTTGCTGGGTTCCTCTCACATGAAGTATTGTTTTCCATCCTTTGACTTTCAGTCTATGAATTTCTTTTTGAATGAAATGTGTTTCTTGTATGCAGCATATTGTTGGTTCTTGCTTCTTGACCCACCCTGCCAGTCTGCTTCTTTTCACTGGTGAATTGAAACCATTTACATTGATGGTTATAACTGATATATGTTGACTTACTTTTGTCATGTTACTTACCTGTTATTGGTTCTCTATTTCTCCCTTCTGTTTAATTACTTGCCTTGCCTGAAGGATTCATTTTGTTGCAATTCCTGGGGGTGTAGTCCTAATTTTCTCTTTCTAGAATGTCCTTCAGAATATTTCGGAGTGCTGGTTTGGTGGTTATGAATCTCTTCAGGTGTTTTTTGTCATGGAAATATCTTACTTCTCCATCAATTTTGAAAGAGAATTTTGTGGGGTACATCAATCTAGGCTGGAGGTTGTTTTCTTTTAGGGCTTGAAATACTTTACTCCAAGTTATCCTTGACTTAAGGGTTTATGTTGAGAAATCTGCTGTGATTCTGATGGGCTTTCTTTTATAGGTTATTTGTTTCTTTTCTGTAACAGCTTTTAAAATTCTGTTCTTATGTTGAATTTCCGGAATCTTGACTATTATATGCCTGTTATGGTTTGTGTCTAGATGTCCCCCCAAAGCCTCATGTGGTAAGAGATAGCTGGATCTAGAGTGTGTGATTACTAAATTAATCCACTGATCGGTTTGGCATGGTTCTACTGGGATCAAGGACGTGACATTAAGATTAAGGGTATTATGATAAGATATAAGATATGGGAAGAAGCTGGTTAGCTACTTGCTTGCATCCCTTGCTTGCATCCCTTGCTTACCTGGCTGACTTCTGCCTGTCTGCCATGCCACCCTGCCTCGGACCCAGCTGACTGTGGACTGAAACCTCTACAAACTGTGAGCCAAATTACCTTTCTTCCCCTAACTTTGGGTGTCGGGTATTTTGTCCCAGCAAAGAGAGAAAAGTTAACTAAGACAGAACGCCTTAGGGTAGACTTTTGTTGATGGTGACTAATTGGGGTTATACATGCCTCACTTCTCTGTATGTCAAGTTCTTGTTCCATACTTGGGAAGTTTTCTGCCATTACTCCTGTGAACAGGTTTTTTTTTTTATGTCATTTGTACTATCTCCTGACTTTTCATTGACTCCAATCTATCTTATGTTGTTCTTCTTTGTATCATCTAGCAGCTGCTGGGTTGATTTTTCACGGTCCCTTACCATTTTGAATGACTCTTGCTTTTCATGATCATTAACCACAATCTTGTCTTCTATCTCTGAAATTCTGTCTTTGCATTGTTTCATTCTACTGTCTATACTTTCAAGGGAATTTTTAATCTCCTGAACATCTGTTTGAATCTGTTTCATGGATTCCATCTCTTTCCTGTGTTGGGCACTTACAGTTTCCATCATTTTTCTAAACTCCTCTATTTTGTAATCTGTATCTGCTCTAGAGTCACTAATCATGTCTTTCATTCTGGAAATGATGTCTGTTTTGATGTTTCTAGAGCCTCACTCATCTGCTTTGTTACTTCTGCTGTCACTGCTTCCAAGAGTCCAGATGGGAGGCTTTCAGATTGTTGCACCTTGTTACCCTCCTGGGTTTGCTTTTGGTGAGCTGGAGGTCTGGGGTTGCATCTTATTTGTGTGTCTTTTCATTTTCTATTTTTTCTTTTTTAGCTTAATTCCTGGGTTGATGCTTCTGAATTACCTGCGCCAGGTAGCTTTTTGTCAGTATTGAGAACACCTTAGAAATGACTACTTCCTCAGATATATCTTCCAGGTGTAGCTGGTTTTTGGGTTTTGAACCTGCTCCAAGATCCTTCCTCTTCAATTTACTGGGGCTGAAAAGTTGCTGTCCATTTGGCCAGCCCTTGGTTCTTTGACCTTGGCCTATTTTGTTGTTTATGACCCTCTGCCAATCTCGGTTTTGGCATACAAGGAAGAAATGATTAGAACAATTCCATCACTTTAGTTAAAGTACTACAATCAGCAACCACAACAGCATCAAACACAGGCTAGAAATGACAAACTGTGGTAAATATCAATCTGCCACCTTCAACTATATGAACTAGATTTGTGGCTATTTAACACTGTCCAAAATAAACCAGAAACCTGTATACATTAAATATGCCCTCAATATGGTGATTTTACTCTCAGGGAAGAAAATTCAAAAGAGATTGCGGGGGGGAATAATAGAAAAACAGAAGAAGAGAAAGAAATGAGAAGTAAGGTTGGAGGATAGAGGAAGATTATGCAAACTCTGGGGAATTAGTAAAGAAAACAAGATGGAAAGAGAGAAAGAAGAAATAAAAAAAAAAGAACAGAACAAAAAATAACAATAAAAAACTAGAACTTCACTTTCATTTAAAAACAAGAAAGGAGCATGAAAAAAAGAGAGGAGAGGGAAAAAATACCAAAAAATGAAAGAAAAGGGGGGGGAAGCAACAACAACAGGGAAACAGAAGAAAAAGAAATGTCCACTTCCAAGTGTGTCTCTGCTGTCACTGGCAGACAGAGTAGGCAGGCCCCAGGTCCTTGTTGATTAATGCCAGCACTAAATTTATGGCAGGGTAGTGGGTGTTCCCAGCTGGTTTCAATAGCAAGGCTTCACCAATTCCATCGAAGTTCAGCCTGGTCTCTGGCTGTGGGGTTGAAAGCAATTTGTTCAGCTGGAGACACAGTGTGTCTCCCACAGGTTTGGACTCACATCCCCGCCAATTTGAACTTGGCTCCTGGCCCTCCTGCTGATGTGAACTTGAACCCTGCTCTGCCTTGCCCCGCCTTGTTCCAGTACCAAAAGGCACTGGCACCTTTTCTGAGTTCTCAGCTCGGCTCCTTTCCAAGATGGTAACCAGAAGGTTGCCCTCTCCCAGGGGGTATCTGAAACCAGATAACTCAGATAATTCACCAGCTACTGCAGTTTACTGTGTCCATTGCTCTGCTCCACTTGTGTGTCTTTCTGTGGAGGCCTCTGGGGTCACCAGTAGTCACTGTGCTTCTGCAAGCTCAAACCGCATCACCTGTGCTGAGAGCTGGGGCTGCAAGCTGGGGCTGTGAGCTGGGACCGTGAGCTGGAACCGCAAGCCAGGACCATGAGCTGGGGCTCTGGGAGAAACCATTGTCAGTCACTTCCTTCTTCTGCGCTGAGGTCGCTCCTTTTGCTCACCCCGTGGGCTTCAATTCTCACTTCAGATCTCTGCTAGGTCCTGGGAACACACTTTCCTCCTTCTTCACTTCCCTAAATTGCTATATTCCAGTGTCTGGACAATAAATCTCAGAGAGGCTTTTTCTCTGCTTCTTACTGCTCTGCCATCTTCCCAGAAGTCTGCTCACCAACACTTCTTAGTATATGCCTGTCTCATTTCATTTAAATTCCTAATTCTTGGTTTAGAGTAATTTCAACAAACACAAATGACAGTTTAGATAAAACTTTCTAAAAAGTCTACTAACTCTTACTTTAAAGTTACTCGACGCCTATTAAGAGGAGAGTTTATGAAAATTTAGAACAATACATGCCTTATAACTTACAAGAAACCAAAAAGGATTCAAGTCAGTGAAGGAAGAAGCCTTACTCTAACCTTGACTAGAAGCATAGCAGAAGACCTATGGATAAACAGGCAGAAACCAAAACATGATTTAATCGTTTTTTAAAATTCCCTTTAAATAGATATAAATGATCCTAAGTTTTATACTAAAAATAAACATTTTCCTTTTTTTGTTGTTTTATTTTTTTGTTTTTTGGTTTTTTGGTTTTTTTTTTTTTTTTGAGACAGGGTCTCACTATGTAGTTCAGGCTGGCCTGGAACTTGCAGCAATCCTCCTGTCTCAGGCTCCGGAGTGCTGGGATTACAGGTGTGCACCACCATGCCCGGCTAAAAATAAACATTTTCTTAAACATTCTACATTTAGCATTTGTGAATTCAAGTCTAAAAATGTGCTCAACAAACTCTTTCTCTTTGTGATGCCTAGTAACTAGAAAAACACAATGATTGAAAACTCTAATTTTCACTAGAGTATGTAATGAAAGAAAACTCTCACTGATAAATTGCAACAAAAATACAAACCACTTAAGGAGAAAAGGCTTAAAAGATAAAGAAAAGCATGGGTTCTTATTGAGTGGTAACATAGCAGTTGAACAGGTGAGTGGAAGCATCATACGTCACTTAAGGAACCTGAAGCCTATGGCCGGGAAAGCCCAAGAACCCACGCTGCCTCACCTGACCAAATAGCCTCCATGATTCAGCTTCCTCAACTTTGAAATAAAGACGAAAGAATTAGAACACCACGTCTTACGGCCTTTATACATTGACTGAGGGCTTTGTCCAACTAGATGTTGAAAAAGATCACAAAGCATAAAGCCTCAAAAAGTACATTTCTGAAAACTGTTATGGAAATTATAAAATAATAGGAAGAGGGAAACAAATGATATACTTAAGGCTTTAGAAAATAAAAACCATAAAAGAGAGACTATTTATTATGTGCTATCCTTACTCTACACTTTATACAAGAAAGACTACAAACAGGGTGTTAGAAATTTAAATAAGGGAGGAGGGAAACAACCTTATGATGTTAAATATCTGTCACAGTGAATCTATAATGTTAGAAAAAGTACCTAAAATATTTAAAACCTGTGGCAAAGAACTGGTTTCTTTATATACAAATAACTTTTACTGATAAAAAATGCATCAACACTCCAATGAAACAAAAAAGTGACCTGAAAAAGCAAACAATTTATAAAAGAACTCTAACCTCCAACAAGAAATTAAAATATGGTTGTCCGCAACAGTAGTCAAAGAAATGCAAAGTTAGGAAAAGCAAGGCCGAGACAAAAACAAATGGGACTCGTGCGGATGTGCCATGAGGAACAGATAAATCATAAACACAGGGGGAACCAAGTATTCCTCCTTTCCTACAGCTACCAGGAAGGTGACTTACCGTTTCTCAAAAGCCCTAAAACTGTGATTTTCTTCTGACACTGCTGTTGTACATGAAGAAATTTATCCAACAAAATGCTGAACAAATGAGGTATGCACAAGAACACTCGCTGCAGTGTTGCTCATACAACGAAAACAGGCAACAATCTTAGCATGTAAAGATGGGGGATCTGTTGAGTAAATCATAATTGTGGCAACCATCCAGCATCCAGACTCACCTTCTCTCAGGACAAACTGCCTGGGAAGAGAGCAGAGGAAGGGATGTGGGGCAGCAGGCCCCATGCAGCTTCTGCCCAGTGGCCCTGGGCATCACTCTTGGAATCAGCCACCATGCTGTAAGGAGGCTATGTGGCAGCGCACGACACCTGGCCCACGGCCACAGCCCAGCCCCAGGCACTGCGGGCACCGACCTGCCAGCCATGGGACAAACTACCTGAAAGCTGCTTCTCCAGCACCTCCTTGGCTACCGGCCTTGAGCCAGTTACAGATGTGTGAGCAACAGGGCGCTGCTCTTGTCCAAGCTGCTGTGTTTTGGAATGGTTTGATGCACAATAGATGAATGAAATGTAACTTAAGTATTGAAAGATAAAGTAAAGGATTCCAGGCACAGAAAAATTTCATACAGAAACACACACAATTTTAAAACACAGAAATGTCCAATAAGAAGTGATGAGGAGGTCTATTATTGTATGTCTTCCTCATGTAGTACTATTTGGCCATTACTACTAATCTTGGAAAATTAAAATATGAAATATGCTCATGATTTTAAGGGAAACAAACTAGAAAAACTATAATGAATATCAAAAGTGAAAGAAGTGACGCATAACATTTATTCATAACACAACTTTGAGTCCCTTAAGAAGATGCAGTACAATTTTAGATCTAAGCCAAAAACATCTTATACCCTAAATAAATTCTCATCTAGTCAGTTCTCAAAAATTGGATGAAGAGTAATGACTTTGACTCCCTACAACTAATTGCCCAGGGCTCCATATTTAATCTTAAACAATAGGCACCTTCCTTCTAGAACAGTATTCACCTTACAGCACTAAGGGGGGAGATCACAGGCTGTGGCAAAGACCTAGCGCCAAGGATGAATAATCAAAACTCCCGTCAGAGAACTAAAAATGACCTCAGGTCTCATCATCTTGCAACCACTCTGTGCATACAGCTTTGATTTAAATTCTTCTTGTCACACGTCTCAACCTCTATTGTACAGGTGGAGAAAAAGAGCAGAAGCTGTTTAGTTTTACAGCCCAAATCCCAGCACAAGTCCGTGCCCAGCATTCACCAGCAAAGGCAGTGCTACTCAGCAGGGAGTTCAGAACGGGCTTTTGTAGCCCAAGCTAATGAGGGTGCAATGGGATATTCAAAACGGTAGGCATTCATCTGAAATAGGTGAAACTCGAATCGCAAACAGAAAGCATCTTTACCAGGATTAAGCAAGATGGTAAAATAACCCTCTAAAGTACATTATAAAGAAAATTATTCAATGAATGACAAATAATGAGGCAGTTAACTTTGAAATTACCCCTTGTGAATCTCAAGAGGTAAAACTGATCTGCTTCACCTATTGTCACAGCTAAAAATAAATGAGCACAGCCTGGCCATGAACTGACAGCAGCCTCAAGAAAAAAAACACTCCGAAGTCATGGAGATAACTACACATTTTCCTGTCTAATACTGACAGAAAGGAAAAATGCATGGATTAAATCTAACACCTTCTTTGCGTCACTCTTTCCTTGAAGAAATGTAGCTAAGTAGCAATAGCTAAGTAAAATGTCCTTTAGAGAACACGTTTACTAATGCAGACTAAAAATAATATCACAATGTGCATACATAGACTGACGAGCATGTATAAGTCAATTTCCACGTTAAAAATGCTTGATCAGCAACCACTGAACCTGTATGTCTAGTGACTTTGTAAGGAAAGTCTGAGTATCACTAATATCCAAATGTTTCACAAAAGAACTTCTCATGTGTGAAACTTCACAACAGTCTCCCGTGGCACTTCCAGATACTATGGAGACCCGGACTTTGGGCTCATTATTAATCGCTGTTGTGCTACTCTGCCAGAATGTTAAACACGAGGCATCAGCTATGCTCAAACTAGACTGCTAAAATCAAATTGACCACAGCTAGTGTCGAAATGAGAAAGAAAATCAAAAAATGTAAAAGGCACTATACAGATAGCAGTCAATGTCGCTAACACTCAAAAGGATGCTTCCCAACATGCACAAACAAGACCACCTGTGAAACAGAAGGGTTTAAAAATTAATGCTTAAAGCTTTAACTGACCTCCAGAGTGTATGAAATCCAAGCACACATCACTGACTGTTCAGGTACAAAGCACCTTCAAGGTCGTGTACCTTAGGAAAATAATAATGCAGATGTGTGAGTCTACGTAACTTACACAGGTGAAATACAGCAGAGTACAGTTCCAGTTTTACATGGCTTGATATTCTAGCATCAAGAACCTTGCAGTGAGATTCCAGGTGAGATCTTTTTTTAAAAAGCCATATCAAAAATCTACTTACAAAGCAGTCTACTAATTTAAGTGTCATATAGTTGGCCCTTCCTTTTTCTATGCACTAACATATTGTCACTGCGGGTTTAGAACGACATACTCTTCTCACCACTTGGCCTCTGCTTATTCGAGTGTTTCTTGGCAGTGTACAGCTCATTCTCTGGCAGAGTCTCAGGAAGACCTCGCAGGGACTGATGTCCTCCACATTCACACATCTGTCTGCGGTCTCTGTAACAGCAGACTCGGTTGGCTGAAGAGCGAAGCTCTGGCACACATCTTATTTTCCTTGAGGCCCTTAAATACCTTCCTCCACAGAATTCTGCCACCACCATAATGTTTTCTTTCCCTTGTATGTGACTTGGTCCTTGTACTTAGACACTCAAGGGCCTTTACTTTAGGTTACAGGTATGTCCAAGCCACAGCCTGAGGACCACATTGTCTTGGGCCACATATCAAATATATAACATGTATAAGTAGCAAAACTTCCTTCTATGTATGCATCTCTTATTAGAAGCCAGGGCACCCGCCCTGGGGCTGCAGGTTGGACCTGCCGTAGGGTGGGGCGACTATTCCCAGGTCACTTGTGCCTTGTCAACCTCTTCAGGGAAACAGACACTTTGTGGTTTATACTTCATGGCATTTGTTGTTCCAAATACCTGTAGTTTTCTTTATATATTTGAATTAACTTTATCTTCTATATCTAAAACTCACTTGATACTTCTAAGTCTTTTTTTTTAATTCGTTTGCCCTTTGAAAATTTTTCTCATTTCCATACTAATAGCCTAATATAGATTGAACATCCTGCTCCAAGAATCTGAAATCTGAAAAGCTCCAAAATCAGAAACTCTGAGCGTCCGTGTAATGCTGCATATGTGACAGGCCGCAGGTAAACGACTGCATGAAATCACCCGTGTGTCTAAGGAGCACATGGAATATAAAGCAATCTCACGTTCAGACTCGGGTCCCATGGCCAGGACAGCTCATTACAAATGATGCAAATATTCCAAAATTTAAAAAAGAACCCAAGTCCACCTTTGGTCTGAAGCCTAACACCGAGGCACTAGGGAGTGTATTTCTTTTTGTGATCCTTTATGAGCCCGTCTTCACTTCTGTTTTTCATTTGTTTCCTGATCTTCCCTGAGAGAGAACACCTGTTTTATATCTTCTGACAGGCCTTGTCTATTTTAAGCTCTCTTCTTTCTGATTGTGAAGGTCTTTTGTACCTTCTATTAATTTGTTTCAGTTCTTTTTAAAATATTGGGTGACTGCTTTCATATGCTTTGGGGTCACACTTTTTCTAATGAGCCTTCACTGTCCATTAGGATGATACTCCACATCATTTATTCTTACACTCTTTTATGCTGTTTATGAGTTTGAGCACAACCTTTTTATGCTTTTGGTGTTTCAATAAAATGGATTTTCCTGTGCTTCTGGCAAGAAGGTTCTGATGCACAGAGTAGAAAAGGTAACGAGTATTTTTATGGTTCTGGGGCTTCTTCCTCTGTTGCCACCATGAAATACTCACAGAGAGGCCCTCTGCCCTCCTCCATACCTTCCCATTCAGGGTTCCACCATATTTAACTTCATGTTTACTCTAACTCTGGTTTTCTGCAGTGGAATGCCATCCTTCCAAGAGGGAGTTTTACTGGGGTTCCCAAGACCCCGGAGACTCGTGCCTGCCCTGAGCCCTCCAGTCCTTTGTCCCCACCTGACACTGGGACCTGTGAAGCCCCTTTGAGTGCCGACGATGCTTTCCAGCTGAGTGGGACACTCAGGGAGGGGCAGGCACTTGTTGGGAGTCCTCCCAGGATGTCAGAATTCACCTTCTCCTTCCGCTGCATCCCGAGAGCTGCAAACCCACCAAGACGTTCAAAATGTGACACCACCCGCTCAGACCCTAACACCCTTATTTCTACTACAGGTATCTGAGGAGATAGAGTGTCCAGCCGCATTCCTCTTGCCCAGGATGAGCCCCATGGGAACTGAGCAGTATGTATTGATTCCTTTAGTTTCCCCAGTTAATCAGAAGTCAAAGACAGAGTATGCTGTGGTGTTCATTATGCCATCTGAACAACGCTGCCAATAAGAGAGCAAAACCTAAAATCTTACAAAATGTTAAATCCCCCAAAATGGAATTTCTGGACAAGTCAGGAGCTATATAGTTTTTAAATAAACACATTAGTGTCCAATTTCCATCCTACTCAAGTTGTACCAGATTGGTACCATTCTTGAATCAACGCCAATGACAGGCAATCTGGAGATGCTTTATCCTGCTAGAGAAAAGCACCGCGGCCTTTCTCCATGTTGCCTCAAACAGGCCGGCCCAGTCTGAGACAGCGGAGAGAGAACACGCAGATAAAGTTTTTGCCCACCCCAAATCGTATGCACAAGAAGATATGGAGAGCAGTCCCCGAATACACCACAAAAGCAGCACACTGTTCCCTCGGGGTGCTCCACCCTGTCCCCACACTCATCCCCCGATGCTGCCAGCCCGCCTTCCACACGGCACCGTGCAGTCTATATGTGATTTTACATCTACTTCCTGAGTCATAAGCAGATGAGCAGTGGGCGAGGGAGCCTGGTAGATCTGAATATTAACTTATTTTTGAGAGCCAAATTTCTAAATAAAAAAATAAAAAAGGTTTTTCTCCCCAAACTAAACAAGTCAACCATGAAGAGATAAAAAGCAAGAGAAGATGCCTGATGCTGTAACTGTGAAGACAGAATAAAAGGATAGCGCGTCCTCTTGCGTCTGAGCCTGGATGCTCCAGCTAAAAAGGTTGGATGCTTGGGAGAAAGGAGGGCAGGAAAAGTCCTGAAACCCAAACGAGCTCTGAGAAGTGACCTGGGACCTCAGGGACACCGGAACAAGCTGGTCCCAGCAGGGTCTGAGAGACACAGTGCTGAGGAGAGCAGCTGAGAGGGGGGTTTTGTTAACTGCTTACCCACACACAGATGCTGACACTCAGTGAGACGTAGGGGGACAGAGAGGTAACACTGTGTGTGCGTGTGTGTGTGTGTGTGTGAGCGCATACACGCGTGCATGTGTATCTACAGAGAGAGAGAGAAAGAAGAGGCAGAGGGAGAAGAGAAGAAACAAAGAATGAGAACAAGAGAAACAAATATTTGCTTATATATTTTAAATAGAAAATTCAAACAGATCCCCTAAAAAATGCCTACATTCAATGAAGAAAATGGAAAAAAATAGAGATGGAATCTAGTCTTGTCTGAATTGGTCTTTCCTGAAAATAACATTGGAACAAAGTTACTGTTTCAAATGATTACAAAACAAGCTGAGAAATTTTTAAATCCTTCAAAACCAAAAAGACAATAATACCAAACTTTATAGAATTGGTGATTGAATACAACAAAGAAGAACTGTCTAAGAGAATCTTTTTTTTTTTCTTAAATTAAGAACATGTATTGGTACGTTTTACATACAATGGTCACATTCATCACATTTATTTTGTACCTGTACATGATGCATCTTGGTTCTCCCCCCTCTACCCTACCCCTCCCCTCTGTGCCCTCCCTATTTACAGCAGGTTTACTCATAATTTTCCGTATTTTCCCTTTCCTTTTTCTTTCCTTTGTTGCCTTTCTGCACTTCCTCCTTCTTTCTTTCTAGTACTACTCTCCTTTGTATATTATCTTCTTTTTATATAATATTTATTACACTTCTTTGTCCTTATTTACACTTATGGTTTCTCATATCAGAGAAACAATTCGATGTGTACTCATGAATGTCTGATTTATTTCACTTAAAAGTATGTTCTCAAGGAACATCCATTTATGTACGAATGACTCCAGTTTATCTTTTTTATGGCAGTGTAGTACTCCATTGTGTAAAAAAAACCACATTTTCTTTAGCCATTCATTGGTTGTTGGGCATTTAGGTTGTTTCCAAGACTTAGCCATTACAAATTGTGTTGCTATGAACATGGTTGTGCATACATCCCTGTGGTATGACGATTTTAATTCTTCTGGGAAGATCCCCAGTAGGGGAATAGCTGGGTCAAATGGAACCTCCAGTTGTAGTTTTTTGAGGAATCTCCATATTGATTTCCATAGTAGCTGGACCAGTCTACATTCCCACCAACAGTGGAGGAGATCGCACAGCTTTTCCCCACAGCCCCTCCAGCATTTGTTATTGGTCGATTTTTCCATATATGCAGTTCTTTCTGGAGTGAGGTGGAATCTTAACATTGTTTTGATTTGCATTCTCTCAGATGACTAGTGATGTTGAACATTTTTTCATATACTTATTTGCCGTTTTTATTGCTTCATCTGAGAAATATTTATTCATTTCAGTTGCCCATTTTTGGATTGGGTCTTTAAATTTGAGAGGTTTAATTTTTTTGAGTTCTTTGTATATTCTAGATGTCAGACCTTTGTCCGATGGATAGCTAGCAAAAATTTTTTCCCAGTCTGTGGGTTTTCGTCCTGCTCTATTGGTGATTTCTTTTGCTGTGCAAAAGCTTTTTAATAGCATGTGGTCCCAAGCACTGATTCTTTGTATTGTTTCCCGTGCAGTCTGGGTTCTGTACAAAAATTTTTTCCCTACCCCTATGGCTTCGAGGGTTCTTCCTATTCTATTCTCCAGTAAATTCAGTGTTTCTGTTTCAATGTTTAGATCTTTGATCTGCTTCAATTTTAGTTTAGTACATGGTGAGAGACATGTATCTAGTTTTAGTTTTTGACATGTGGTAAGCCAATTTTCCCAGCCCCATTTGTTAAATAGGCTATCTTTCTTCCAGTGAGGGTGTTTGGCTCTTTTGTTGAAGATGAGGTATTTGAGTGTGTTTGGGGTTGTTTCTGTATCCTCCAATCTCTTCCATTGATCCTCAGGTCTGTCTTTTTGCCAGTACCATGTTGTTTTTAAAACTGTAGCTTTATAGTTTAGTTTTAGGTTGGGGACTGTGATGCCCCCTGCTTTTCCCCTGTTGCTTAGGATCGTTTTTGTTATTCTTGGTCTCTTCTGGTTCAAGATGAAATTCATGATTGTTCTTTCTAATTCTTTGAAGTATGTTAGTGGTATCTTGATTGGAATTGTATTAAATCTGTAGAGTAGTTTAGGAAGTATAGCCATTTTCACTATGTTGGTTCTTCCTACCCAGGAACATGGGATGTCTTTCCATTTTTTGATATCCTTTTCAATTTCCATTTTTTGATATCCTTTTCAATTTCCTTTTTTAGAGTGCTGTAGTTTTCAATGTAAGGATCTTTTACTTCTTTTGTTAGATAGATTCCTAAATATTTTATTTTTTTGTGTGCAATTGTGAAAGGTATATCTTTTGCTATTTCTTTTTCGGTGGGTGTATTGTGTCTAAGAGAATCTTAAACACAGTAA
>PVJO010022495.1:0-27942 GCA_004026905.1 Hystrix cristata | reverse complement strand
TCACCGGTGAGCGTGGAAAGGAGAAAGTGGTTTCAACCAAAGCAAAAAGGACCAAGAAAACACTGTTTATGTTTGGAGTTGGCAGGTAGATCTATTTCCCAGGATACTTGAATAAGTGTGATAGAGCTATAAAAATAAGATATATTAAAGGCCAGGCTGAGAAGTACGGATTTCAAATATTGTTTGAATATTTTCATTTCTTTTTTGAGTCACTACATCCATAAATCAAAATAGAAGCGTCAGATAAGGAGCGATTTAAAAATGATGAGCTTGTTTTCCTGAAAATATCAGTTGCTCGTTACCTGCTTTTCTTTTACCTGAGGGGAAACTTTCCAAAAGTGGGTTGATGCAGAAATTTTAAGCAGCTGATTTGAAATGAAGATATAAATGTCTTTACTAATTTTAAAAAATGGACCCAAGTGTCCGCAAGAGAATTTCTTACTGTCCTGCGTCTAGCATGCCAGGAACACCCCCCACCTGGCGTGACTCCTCCATACCTCCACTCGCTATGTGAGTATTTGCAAGTTTCTTTCCCAGCGTCCATTCAGCTTTGCTTTCCCTTTTGTATATAACTGGGAAGAGCTGCCATTTCATGTGCCCGCTCCTTCCCATCTGTGAGATGGACACGTCCTCCAAGTCCAGTCGGATGCTCCGGCCCTGGAATCTGACACCCAGCAGAGTGATGCCAACATGAAATGCTGAAGCAAAATATCCCAATTTGCTTCTGCTATCTTGCCTCTGGGAGCTTCTTCCTGTACACAGCACACGGGTTCTTCAGTTTCCTCTTTGGTGAGCTGCCTTATAGGTGTCCAAGAACTTCATTTTCCGCTTAAACTTCCACCAAGAATTTCTATTGCTTGCACTGAAGAATACTGTTACTGGCCACTTCTAAAGATATTATGTGATTTTTGTCTGACCTCCTACTGTTGCTCGGTTGTACTGAGGGACTGATGTCTTACAGACAAAATGATGATGGAACTCATTATCTTGAGCTAGGACGATTTGGGGTATCAAAGCAGCAGGTGTAAAACCAGGCCAGGACATAGGCCTACTCTATTTGCAGTGATCCTGTACAAATGGTTTCAGATCATCAGCTCTGGTTTGCAGTTTGGATTCTTTCTAGAGATGAGAAGGAATAGGCTGATTATTAAGCAATCATCTGCTTCTAAAAATGTCAAGCATGCCACCCCAAAGATTTTTGGCCATCTTGGCAATTTATCTGGCCTCATCATCCAAGTTTTATGAGATGTTTTAAAACATTGTCCCCATTGGTGTTATTGTAGCAGGTAATGAAGATGAAGGCATTTCTTTCAGTTTTATGAATCCTAAATTCCTGTGTTTTAAACAGTGAAAGGGAAAACAAACAAACAAACAAATAGAACTTCCTGGCTAATGCTTTCTAAAAAGGATGATCTGTAAGAAGTAACCTGGTGCCGATAGCCTTTGAAATATATTACATGAAAATCAGGACAATAGCGTTCACTCTTACCTAAAGAATAGAAAATCTGATGAAATCTTTCCAGGACTAAAGTTAACCCTGCTCACAGTATGTATCTGTAGAAGTACTCGTATATAGATGTGTACCGGTTTTGTCCACTTACGGCATAAACAATTAACACAGATATTACTGGGAATAAATTGGGTGACAATGTAGGGTTTACATGTGCTAAAAAATGCCAAAAAGAAAATGAGCAGAATGTCAGTTTCGTATATAAAGAATAATTGTAAATTCTATTTGCAGTTCACTTCCGTATCTATTTTCCACATTGGAACTTTTAACCGTACTGTTTTGCTGCCTGAGAAGTTCGGTCCCCTGTTGACCTGGCTAACTCTATAACGTATTATTCAAGTTTCATCTTAAATATTATTTCCTCAACAAAGTCTTGCCTACCTGCCCAAGTCTAAATTATATACTCTCATTCTGATCTCTATTATATGCTTCATCTTCATTTATGGCTAATATTTATAATTATATATTTGTGCTGTTATTTATTTTATATCTTCCCAGAAGACTAGAAGATTCCTGACAGCAACGGTTTTATATCTTCTGACTCTTATTAAATGTTCAGGCAAATGAATGAAACATTCAACTGATTTCTGAAACTATAGTTTTCCTTGCTTCTGTCTTGGTTTTGTGCTAAGGGCACAAAAGCAAAGGTGGGGGGTGCAGTTGTTTAAATTTGCATCAAAACTGTATGCAGCTTCCAGATATTTTCATTGCATTGTGCAATAGCCATACAACATGTAAACACTACTTAATTTCCCTCAACCAGAACAAAAAGAAATGACATGAGAAAATTGAAAAACAATTCACCACTGTCTTCTATCATCTGATACTTAAAATCAGAGCAAACGCTTGTGTTGTTGAAACAATTGAAAACATGTGCATGGAAGAATATAATGTGACCTGAAAATATTGTTATCAATGAGGCTATCAAATGGTAAATGCTTGACTTCTAAATCTTTGATAACTTACAGGGGAGTGTGTTTATTTTCAAAATAACAAAATAAAAAGTTTCCTATGGACATTGATATCCTCTTTAATGACTCTTAATGAAAAATTTCTTGGGTTGTTATTTGCAGATAAATACTACACTTTACCAAGTACATGATGCCTTTATCAGTGATCCACATAGTTCTAATAAAACTATTTTTCATTTGCTTATTTCACATTTTGGCTAAAAATATATACTATCGTATTAACATAGATGATTAAATGATAGAACAAAAAATTTAAAAACAATAATAGCAGCTTTTTCTTCTTTTCTCACTCTGCAGAAAGCTGAAATATATTCAGGCTCAGGCTTCTGGACAAGACAAGTAAAATATAAGAATCTTCTTCTTTTGCCAGGTATGATAATCTTTAGCACTTTATTATGATTTTAAAATTGATTTATGCATGAGGAATATTCAGAAGAATGCCAGTTACTTTTGCCTCCATGAAGGTTGTTAGAGCATATATTTGAGATATTTAAAAAAAAAAAAAAACTCCACAAAAATACCATAACAGAGAAGTCTCAGCGGTAGCACGTGTGACTTGAATCTATCAGCATCAGGCAGAAACAAAGTAAACCCATTTTCTCTCAGTGATCGTGAAAGACATATTTTAGCACAAACTAAAGAACTGCTACACATTTGTCAGTTTAGAGGTATGGTTACGTCAATTAGCATAGCACTAAGTCACAAGCGTTAAGCAAGGAAAGTCGAAACAATGCTGAAATGATTCAAAAAGGAAAATGCAGTATTGGCAGAAGGCCACTAGAGGGTGAAACAAAAAACAGCCGCAATTCCATATGAAAATATTTCAGCACAACAACAGCTCCTTTAATCAATATATGACAATTTATTATTTTTCAAAGTATTATTTATCTTCATGCAACTTTATTTTGAGAGAAATAGCCATACTTGGAGACCACTTATAAACAGAGATGAGTTGATTTGACTTGAACCAACTAACCAGAAATCATGGCTCTTATACCTCTTACTGTAACAGGCATTTTGAGATCTATTTTTGAAGAGATTTATCTGAAAACAAACCAAAAGATAAGACTACCTTAGGTTTCAGTTATTATGATTATTTGTCACTTAGGTAAACCCAGGAGATTCATTTTGACGAAACGAAACAACCCTTGTATTAAACGTATGATGTCTGGGATTCAGGCATAACCGCCACGCAGTAATGGAGCAGAAATCTTCCCGCAGTGCACTCAGGCAGAAGGCTTAGCTTGATTATAATTCATGATAAATCCCATGTCCCCTTTCCAAAGTGTCACAGAGTCCCCTCGGCTTTTCCAAAGTGTCACCATTTTAGCCATAAATTAGATTCATTTAAATCAACTTGATTAAGCTGATGCACCAGACACTACCCAGTTCTTTTTCTTCTAACCCGAGACTGCAGTTGGAAAATGTGTGTTCTTTTGTACATGTGCTGCCTCGTCGGAGTTCACAAGCACTCACTGTGTGTAGGTCATCATGGCCATTTGCAGTGATGAACATTGTCCTGGTTGGGGGATGAAGTGTCCCCGGCCCGCAGAGGCTGTGTTCAGAGGTGGAGCTTGCAGAAGGCAACTGGATGCTGAGAGTTCAGTGGACTGCCCCACCTGCTCATCATCTGAGGCACTACTGGGGGGCCGTTTAAAGGGAGTGGGCCTTGGGGACGTGGCCTTGGGGACTCTCTCATCCGTCCTGCTCTGCCACATACTCAGCTGCCATCGTGGGGACCCAGCCTCACCCCAGACCACAGCGATGGAGCTAGCTCGCCAGGGGCTGGGGATCCTGAAACTGTGAGCCAAAATAAGTCTTCCTTCCTGTAGGCTGTTTCTCCCAGATGTTTTGTCGGTGACAGAAAACCAACAGACATAATGGTAATGATGACAGCTAACATTAGTGACGCGGCACTGTCCAGAATAAACAAGGTCATTAAATGTGTCAAAAACAATTCTGATCATGCGACGTGAATTAAGTTATCCAATCTATAAGGCAAACTTATAAGGTAGGTACTTTTATTGTCTCGATTCTATGGATGAAGAAACCGAGGAACAGAGGGGTTTAGTATCTTGCTCAAGATCCCACACCAATAAGGGGGTGGACAAGGTTCCAAGCCAGGTGGTCTTGCAGCATATGTAGGAGGAGTGACTGGGAAACATGGTATGTGTTCAAATTAAAAAAAAAATTATTATGGTAAAAGACACGTTGCCATTAGTCCCCCTCTGGAAGGAAGGGGAAGGAGGGAGAAGAGTTTTCTGAAAATCGAAAATGACAGTATATTACATAACATTTTGTTAACTTTGAAACATGCAGTGTTGTAGATTTAAAGGAACATCTGAGTTTATAAATCCATAACACAATCTAAGACTTTAAAAGTTGTTATTTAAATGAGATGAATTCTAATTAAGAGAGTTGGGTATATTTTTGACCAAAACCAATTTGAATAAATACCACAGAGTTTAATTCCGCCGAATGTTTCAATCATGTCAGGGTGTAGAGGGGACAAGTTTGGAAAGGAGGCAGGATGGAGTTTTTGGAGGGTTTTGTGTGCCTGTTTAAGATCTGTGTCCTTCCTCTAAAAGAAAATTGGGACGGAGTGCATGTTTTATAGTAGAGTAATACAAAATGTGCAGTTCTAGAAGATTAAGTTTACAACTAAGCTTACAGTAGATCCTTGGGTGAAAATTGAAAAGAAGGTCAATTATAACAGGACAAGTACTGGATATGCTTGCATACGAAGTACAGATCATAACTTTTAATATTTTCCTTCAAACTTGATATTTAATATTTATAGGTAAACTTATATAAAATACATGAGTGCAGCTTCCTGTTTGTGTTTTAGTTTATTGAAACTAATTTAAGCTAGGTTTTATAAAGCAAGTGGTGCAGAGCAGTTAAATGATCTATTCAAAGATCCTACTAAATTGTAAACAGGTTTACTGAGATAACTTATTTTAACTCTCAGTTTAGTGAATTAATTTGATTACTTAATTTTGAAAAAACACATAATTTACCATTAGTGAATAACAGTGTTTCGGTCAAGTGCTATGCATTTATCCACTTGTCAATGGTTTAAGAATACGATTAACCGTAATTTAACAATCTAATGCGGATGAAGCCTTACTGACTCAACCTCCTTACAACAGTGGCCAATAACATCAGGAAATACTGAGATACAAGAACACACACACACACGAAGCTCGCGGCGTGAGCGCAGGGGAACCGTCTGCATCCGCAGTGCTGCCGCAGGGTGGCCAGCCGGGAGTCACAGCAGCTCAGAAGGAAGGAGACAGCAGGAAAGCTTAAACAGCGAACCAGACTTTCCTTATAAACCAGAACACTGCTTAGGTGTTCTCACTTGCATTCTATAACAAAGAAGAGCTGGAGGGAGGGAGAGGGGAGCAAAGACAGTTAGGATGTGTGATGTACCTGTAGCAAGTCGGCCCAATGAATGCACTCACTGCGTACTGCAAAACCGTACTAAGAAAAATTAAATAAAATTAAAAAAAGACATACAGACAATAGCCTGTTGGAGAAAGGCATCAGATCCAACCAAGAACACAGCACACATCACAAGAGGACTCTGAACTCACAGTGACCGCAGCAAGGCAGACGACTGAATTTAGTGTCGCAGCTTTCAACACGCAAAGGTGATGTACGGGGACCTTACAGAAACTCACTTTGACTGGCTGCTTCCTCATGAGAAATCCATTTCGGCTTGTTTGTCTCTTCGTGAGTAATGAAATTGCATCTAAATTTAGCTGTGCCATGAAATTGGATCCCACATATTCAATAATAACTGGCATCTATTGGCATGTTAGGAATACGCTTGTGAATATACTCCATCTCCAATATGACAATTTATTCTGCATATTTTAAAAGATCAGCTGTTTATGCAAATCATAGTGAGTTCAAGTATATATTGGTTTCAATAAGGAAAAATTTCTGTTTACCAATGGTTCCTTAACAGGGTAAATTCAAATCTATTTAAAAGGCGTCTGACCCTAGGAAGCACTGACTGGCCGTGGGACGCAGTAGGATATATTCAGATGCTAATTTAAAGAAAAAATAGCTTTCTTAGCAGTTGCTACTGGGCTCAACTCTCACGCTTTGGCTTCTCATTTAGACATAGAAATGACTGATGTCAATAAAAATAGTTCTCACTGTTTAGACGGCAGTGGGTAAACCTCCCAGCTACTAGCCAAGTATCAGGAACTTTCTAGACATCATTTCTGTTGCTGGTTACATAGTGTAGCATTAGGGCCCTGAGGTGCAAGTAGAATTTTGTTCTAAATCACCTCTAGTGATTCTCAGTTGTGTGAAGTGGGATCCATCATCTCAGGGTTGAACGGGCTCCACGGAGGTATAACAAGATTACACGGGGATGGTGGGAAGGCTGTGGGGCGTCACTGTATGGGTTTACATAGACTCAAAAGAGGAAATAAAATGAGCTTTAGAACATTAAATAAACAAAATAATATGGGGCTTAAGAGATAAACATAAAATACTAATCTGTACCTTCTCTGCAGGATCAATTAAAAACAGACATGCCAATCTAAATTGATTAATAATCTGTTACAAAGTGTTTCTGTATCTCTAGATGCTTAACAATTCTTATTCTGTGTCTGTAGAACATCTAAAACATGTTATAAAGGAAAGATTATATATTACATAAATTATATATGCACGTGTAACTGATTTTATACACATGCATATGTGTATGTGTAAAATCAAGCACCTGAGCATTTATGCTACACAGTGACAAATGACTCATTTGATTCATTCCCTCAATTCATTTGTCCAGGGAACCAATGGAATAAATGAAGGGAAATGACCATGGCAGGGACAGTGCCCAACATCCCCAATTTGTTGCTGACCTGCTCGTAGCAATTTCTCTGAATTCCAGGTCCATAAGATTTTTCTTTCGAAATGAGAATGAAGAAGTTTCAGTTCGGCTTATTTGTTTGCTTTAACAGAATCCTCTGGCAGCAGCCCTGGACCATAGGTGGCCGGAGCTGCCAGGCGGAAGCCCGGCCTTTGGTCTCTACCACGCCACCCTGTGTTGCCCTTTTCCCACCATGTGGCTGCTCCCCGTCTCCCTCCTCCTGGGCACCAAGGAACGAACAGAGAACCAGGAAAAATTCAGTCCCAGGGCTAAAACTCACAAAAACAAGTCCCTTAGCGTGGCGTAGTTTTTATTCCTCCTATCTGACGTTCTTCTACTTCTTTATTTTTCTAAGTGTATGAAAGGATAAAATTAATCGGCATATATTACTGAAGCAATAATTGTGACAACAGAATGGCAGTACTTTTTTCTTTTTCACAGAAATTAATGTATCAGTTTCAAAACATAATAATTCCATTTCTAGTTCAAGAAAAAGGAGACTATGAACTCCAAAGTCTGGTAGAATCTGTGGCGATCTTTTGAAATCCTATTATAATATACACTCTGATGCCTGTTCAAAGTACCTCATTTCCAAATGTTTACAACTAACAGCTCATTTTGGGTAGAAATAGCAGTCAAAATCATCGAGTTATGGCTTGAAAGTACAGTGTTTATAAGTTGTCATAGAGCGAGGTTTTAATGTAATGGAAGAGTTACAGAAGAGAAATATTAAAAGGTAGAAATAGATCACTGAAGTTCACGTGTGAGTCAAATGCAGCCAAGAGTGGGGAATTTTAGGACACTTGCGGCCATTGGGCCGGCCTGCTGCAGTTTTACGGTGGCTGAGGGAAGACAGGAGGCTCCTAAGTGAAAAACAAAGGACTTTGAATGATTCATAGCTGCAGCTGGCTACACAGTATTGGCGCTGAGGCCTGAACTCCAATTCCCGTAGGTAGATCTGAAAAGAACAGAGATGACATTAGGAACCTGAAGTTGGGGAATAGGTCCTTTATAACGGGGACTAAGTCTGGCTGGCCTTTGCCCTGTAGGGCTGCACTATATTTATACATAACATTAAACAAACCTGGCTTTTGCTCCAAAGGGAGATATGAGCCTGTCTTCCAAGACTGTTCTCTATATGGGCATTCTTGGCAAGATAGTGTAAAACAGAGACGGCAAACCTTTTAGAACTTTCGAGAATGGAAACGGCCCACCACAGCATGTGTGCCGTAGGTTTGCCACCCCTGATCTAGGACAAAGGCTGCCCCTGCCTCTGTTAGCAAGAGGCCTGTGGGGAGTTCATCTCAGCAAAATGTTAAATCAAGCACTTTAAGAATAGTTTGGCCTCAAGGCCACATCACAGTAAAAAAAAAAAAAAATGTGTGTTGTGCTATACTAAAACTGCTTACATTTTGGATACCTATCATGCAATGTCATGTAATAGGAGGTTGGGGCAGTAATGAGATAAAAACAGACTAAACCAGAGTATCACCTTCAGTTGACAACTGTTTGTGTAGAGTTGACTGTGTTAACGGCTGCTGTCTAGGTCAACAAGGGCTCCCATGTGGCCAAAGCCAGGGGTCGCTCCTGTGCCTTTCTCCCCCTTTCTCTCCAACATGGACATGGTCAGCTGCCTGATGGTCCTGTAATACTTGCTCCTTGTGTTTTTCAGGATGGGACAATATCTTTCCTCACCTTATTGGTAGGTCCTGTCCAGGCTATTTGACCAAACTTCACTTAAACTGTCCATTTTAACGTGTCTTGAGATCATGTTTTTGATTTTTTGATTCTTTGATTTTTTACTAGATGGTCTCATTCTGCCCACAAATTAAAATCTAATCCACATTATCATTATGTATATCTAAAATTTACTATTAAAATAAATTTTTAAAAAATCGTTTCAACAAAGATGTTGCAAGAATAATACAAAAATTATTGTCCAAGAAAAAAAATCTAATCTATGTTATAGTTATCAAAATTCTATCTCTGGCTGAGAATTCTTTCCAGATCTCTAGACTCATATCTTTTTCTTCATTCACATCTCTTCTAGGATATAATCAGAATGCCAAGCTCAGTATGTCCGAAAAGGAACCCTTGACTTCCTCCAGCCCAACAAGACCAATTTCTCCTCAAGAACTTCTCATTTCTGTGCATGCCACAAATCACTCAATTGCTGAAGCCCCAAGTCCAGAAGTTTTGTTTGATGTCTCTCCTTCACCAATCCTTGGCCAACAATCCACTGGCAGATCATGTCTGCATAACCCACATAGATTCGGGGGTCTCATTGCCCTCCTGAACACACTGCTTTCATCTGATCTGAGCCGTTTTCCCATCGCACTAGGTCAGCCTCTTAAATACCTTCTGCTTATCTTGGTCTGTTCCTGTAGGGCAGCGATGGCGAGCCTCCTGGAGCTTTCAATGATGTGAGCAGCCTGCTGCAGCGCAGGAGCTGTAGCTTTGCCTCCACTGCTAACGGGCACCCAGAGTGACCGTTTGAAAACGGCTTAACATTTTCTGAGGACTGATAATCCTTCAGCGCCGTCTGGTCTTCAACAGCAGACCAGTTTCTCAGGGTGGCCGCACACCCCCGGAGTCCACGCACACTGTCCCCCGGGTCCTCTCCCGAAGGCTTCTGCAGTTCCAGCACATTGCCTTTACTTCCAGCACGGTACCTTTTATTTCCTCATCAGACTCTTCCCCATCTTGAACCGATTTGCTTGCTTGGCCCTTTGCCTGGCACTCTTCTCCAGATTTCTGTACGGTTGCATCTTTCTCACCTGTCAGCCCCTAGTTTAATTTTGCCTCAGAGAGAATCCTTGAATTTCCCACTCCTTCCCAGGCGGCCAGCCACTGGTCCTACAGCCAGGCTTCTTTGAAGACAGAACTCGATGCTGTTCACATCCCACAGGAGAGTGGGGCTGGGCGGAGATGATGCTTCCCAGCCCCAGCACGATTCTGTGTGGTTTTAAGGCTCCCGGGATTCTCTGGGACAAGTGCCAATTGGCTGGCTTTGGCAGAAGCCGATCACAAGGTTCTGAAGGGGCCCTGGCCCTCCCTTCTGAGGAAGGGCACTGCATCTGGGGACAGCACTGAGTCTGGCTCTTAAGAACAACGCCCCTCCACGGCCCCAGGGTATTGTCTCCCAAAAATTACAGCTGAGACTCTTGGTTACTTTGGAGTCCCGAGGCTATGCAGGCCCAGAGAGCCCGCCAATATGCTGAAAATGGAAATAGAGAAAGAGTTTCTGTCCATGAGGGGTAAATGAGCTCTTGAATTAATCATCCTGGAACTCTTCTGCACTAATTTCATGTTATATAAGGTGGTAAATGTTCTTGCTGACCAAAATTTTAGATTTGTTTTCCTACATATTGAGACAGGAAGAATCTTCACTGCTGTGTTCCGTAGTCTGCAGTCCTAGCTTTTCTTAGCACTTTCCTCAGTGTGACAGAGAACTCGACTGTCCCAGCCGTGACCGTGTCCGTACCCCACAGTGGTGCCCTGGCCCCAGCAGGCTTGTGGCAGGTGCTGATTAATTATTAACAAGCGAGTGAGACAAAAATCAGAGCAGATAGTACATTAGAAGGAATTTGAGTTTTTCACAGTCCTTCACCCATGCGATAGGTACAATAATCTTTTGAGACACGTTGATGTGCTTTTCTCTTCATCTTCGTGTGCTAGCTAATCTTCCCACAATCAACTGCTTTCTTTGTAAGGGATTTGGGCTGGCAAAGAAAGAGAAGTAATTGTTCAGCTTTTAAGAACAAGAAGAAGATACTTTTTTTAGTGTCTTTCAAGACAGTTGTCTAAACTCCAGGGGGTTTTGAAAAAGAAAATGATTTCCTAAATTCTTTAAACTCCTATTAGCATGCTAAGATCTCAGCCCTCCCACGTGGAACGCTCAGTCCTGTAGCCAGGTGCAGCAGCATCAAGAAAGCCAGTCTTTCCCCCTGTCCTGGTGCTGAGTTAGAGAGGCACCTGGGATAGGGCGGAAGGAGGGACCTTGAAGATTTTGAAAGTGAAAGGTCTCCCAGGGGATCCTTCCAAACATAGAAGGAAGGAGGGCTGGGCACAGGAGCCCTAGAGCAAGGGCAGATGGGAGTAGCTGGTGGAGGTGTGCAAGTCTTTCAGTGCGGGCGGGCGGGTACCCGGAACGCAGGCTTGGAGGGCGTCAGCAACACCCCACAAGAGCCAAGTCCATCATAGGAAAAGCCTGTAGACGTCCGCAAGGATGCAGGGAGCAGTGTAGAAGTCCAAGGGGGAATCCACCTTTCTGTCTCCACTCCAACCCTCGATTTTGAACCCGATTAAGCAGACCCAATGGCCTGTGCAACATTTCCACTTGTGTGACAAATTAGAAACTTAAAATGAGCACGCTTCCCCAAATTTAGCGTACTAAAATCAGAAACTTTGTCCTATTCCTTACTTCAAGTCTACTCCTTTCCCTGCCTTTTCTAGCTCAACAAATGTTCACTTTATCCAATTATTCTGCTCAAAGTCTGCTCCGTTCTTAGACTCACACACAAATCCAGCCAGTTTGATGGTCTCTAAATTCAAAATCTGGTTGATTCCTGTCTACTGCCACCGCTCCCGCTAGAAACCACCCTCCTGTCTCTCCTGGACAATTGCGTAGCCTCTTGACAGTCTCCTGGTTCTAGTCTTGGCCGCTGTTAATTCCATTCTGTACACACACGCGCATGCGCATGCTCACACACACACACACACACACACGTCTGTAGGTGTGATACTTTTTAGACAAAAGTCATATTGTATCTCTCTGCTGTTTACACCCTGCAATTGCCCCCCATGCTGCCAGCCTCTCGGTGGGCCTGGGGCCGCTTCCTCTGTTCCTACGTACCTCGCGGACGACCCTCCACTTCATCCCTGTCCTGCTGGCTTCCCCGAGGTCACACTGGCCTCCCGACTGTGCCTCTGCCTAGATGAGCTCGGCGCGTTGGGGCCTAAGCACCCTCCACGTGCTCCCTGCGTCCTCAAGGCCTTGGCTTGCTCCTTCCGTTCCTCGCCGTCTTCAATAAATGTCTCCCTGTGAGAAGTCCTTGGAAGACCACTCTCACAGGAGAACAAATGTGTGCCTTCACTATGCTAATGCCAAAATTATTTCCTTTCAATCACCAAAACTGGGTCGTAGAGTGCCGACTTCCAAGTGGCCAATCCTGCTACAGAAAATGCAGGACAAAATTTGGATAAGGTGAACTTATTAGTTACAAAATGCCCATGGATCCTGTTGGAATTCATGGAGCAGAGGGGCCATTTCTCATGGGTAAAATTGGAAAAAGCTTTACTAAGGAGGTGGCTTTATAAGATGAACTTTGAAGCACACGAGCGGTTTAACAACACCAATCAGATCTGGACAACAGGTTGCTGGTGTGGCGAGAAGCTACCACGTGTGTTCTCCTCCAAGGTTTCACTTTCTATTATCAGAGGCAGGTTTCCATTGGGATCAAAAGTGGGAAGATATAAAGTAGCAGTCCCAGGACTAGAGGGTGCTGCTCCAGAAAGTCTGCAGCAGGAGGTTGGGATCACAACACAAGACATTTTGCTTTTGTTTTGCAGATTATGATGCCTGGAATCTGACAACTTGGTAAATGAAAAAAATGTAGTAATCTAGATCATAGGTTTATAAATACAGATCTGTAAGTGCTTAGAGTCTGACATGCTCAGTTTGGTGACTTTCCCAGCATTCCCTGGGTCCCAGCACAGAGCAGTTTCCTGGATCTGAGAAGGCCTAGAAGGGCAGATGGAGATCAGGCACACTGCTCTGCCAAGGTGACACTGCGGCTGGGACCGCGTCACCATCCAAGTGCACATCGGGGGCCCATCCTCTCAGGTGAGACTGTGTGGAGATGGAGTCTTTAAAGAGAGGATGGGGCACATGAGTGCCTAAGGATGAAACCCTGGACCAGTAGAACCAGGACCTTAGAAAATGAGGAGCTTTCTCTACGCCATGTAGACACTAGGAGGAGGCCGCCGTCCCCAGGCAGGAAGAGAGCCCTCCGAAAACCCAACCATGCTGGCCCCCTGGCCTCCATCTCAGAGTCTCCGGCACCAGGAGAAATACATTTCTGTTGTTAAGTATATTACCCTGGTGGCCTGAGCTGCCTCACACAGGGCTCCATAACAAAATACCACCGCCTCCAACAATTCAAGTCTGTTTTCTCCACAAGGCTACACATCCCAGGTGAAGGTTCTGGCTCCTCAGTAGATGGGGAAGTTTCTCTTCCGGGTCTCCTTTGTGCCGCATCTTCATGTGGCTTCTCTTCCATGTGAGCACTCTGGTCTCTATTGTGAAAAAAAATCACCACATAAGAAATAAGGCAGTTCTGAGGATTGTAGTCCTCTTGCAAGGTCTTTTGCCAGCCCTCTCCTCCCTTCTCATGGTTCGTCTCCAGTGCAGAGTGAGGGATTTATGGTATAGTACTGGCCTGGCCACGCTAGTGGCTTGCTTGTCCACAGAAGCCCTTCATCTATCAAATGAAGTTCATGCAATCCTGGAAAACCAGGCCTCCATCTTGCTGTTTGTGTCATTTCCTGCCATTACCACCAACATCCTAATCTTCATCCTAAGGGAGCTATGTCCAATTTCCCGTGCTGCCCTGCTGTGTCACTCTTTTAAGCTTTACCTGAGAAACCCTGTCTCCTTCCCAATTCTACTCTTCCACTTCACAGATTCCCACTTACTCTTCGAGTCCTGGCTGAACTTTTCCCTTCCTTCCAAATCACAGAATCATTCTGTTTTCTGTACTCCCACTGCACTTTGAACATTCCTCTATTATATGTAATCAGCTGCAGTATCTATTGCGTATGCTTCCCTACACTGGACTTACTTAGCACCTCAAGGAGCTGTGAATTATTTGCTTGGCATGGGCATCTCTCCTGGAGCTTTTCTATTTTGCAAGTCTAACTCCTGTTCATCAGTTGGCCGACAATTCTGGAAGACCTTGCCTGTTTCCTGAGACTAGCCAGCCCTCTCAGAAACACTCTTGTCATGCTATTCACCCTTAAATTACGTATTATTGATTTGTTATCTTCTCACTCTGAGTAGTGAGTGAATATTGTCTGTCCACGACATCTGTGCTGTGTAATATGGCACTGCTAACCATCATCCACGCTGAGGTACTATGACTGTAAGGTATGCTCAGGATTCTGGAAACAGTACCAAAAAAGAATGCAAAGCATCATAGTAATGCATCTCATATTAACTGCATGTTGACATGATAGCACCTTGGATATGAAAGAAAGTATATTATTAAAAGTGTCTTCATTTTTGTGCTTACTCTTTTTTGGCATTAGAAAATTAAAATTTTCATATGTGCTAAATAGTATATTTCTATTACATATCAGTTAACTAGGTCATGATTCTTGGGAGTAGAAAGAAGGTATTTCTATTCTCTAGCTATCACTTTATAGCCTAAAATGTGTATTGAATTAACAAATTAATAAATGGTGAGTAATCAGTAGAAAAATAGCTGCTCACTTCAATTAGCAGGAAATAAAGAAATCTGTGCAGGTTTTATGTTTTTAATCCATGAAAGGTGCTTCAGATCCTATGTGAAATGCTCTTTTGTGTGCTGATAAAGTAGAAGAAGTCAGGAGGAAAACAACCAACCTGAACATTCCCTATAGTGGTAAAATCGTGACTATTAATGAATATATATCTATATCTATCTATCTATCTATCTATCTATCTATCCACACACATATACACATATATATATCTGAATCTGTTTAATAACTCTTCTGATTTTCCTTGAATCTGTGTTTCAGGGGCAATTCTGAATGTGCCTGTCATAGGCGGGTGCTTCTGTTCTCTAAGGCTAGAGACACAGGAATCAGTAGGTGGTGGTGCAGATGGCAAAGAGAGGGTGGGGTGACATTTCAAACTGTGGGTGGGACTAATGCAAATTTGGCAACCCAAATGGAATTTCTGTGGGCCTAACAATTTTTGCAAGACTTCTTGCTTCCCAAGCAATCTCCATCTACCCACCTCCACCATATGTGTGTATATAAAACTGTAGAGTGTATACATAGTATGGAGATTTTATGTGTATGTATACACATATGTGTACATACAATCTAGAAAGAGAGAGAGCAAGAGAGTGAGAAAGACAGAGAGAGAGAGAGAGAGAGAGAGAGAGAGAGGAGCACTCTCTCTTATGAAATTCTATAAATTGTAATCATCAAACACCAAAAGAGGCACTCTCAACAATTTGCCTAGGAAATCAAACATTATACTTTAACGTAGCAAACCACAAGAATTTCTGTCAAAAGGGATCTTAAATATAGTGAAATACATTCATTTTTCATTATGCATTTCATTAATTTTAAGAGTATAAATGTTTAATGTAATTTTTTAACCATCGTTTTATAACTGCCTCACACCAGCCTCCACCACACTGTGCTCTACCAGTGAGACTCGATATACTATTTTCAAGAGTGAAGGTGTGGAAATCTAATCTCTGCACCCTGCGTCCCTGACCTCTCTATGGGGCGTGCCTTCCGGGTTGTCAACATCTTCACAGAGTAATCTGTTCAAGAGAGGAATAGACGTGTGCTGCAGCCACTTTTATGAGCTTGATCATGAGAGGGTTGATTATATTATTGAAAAATTTTAATTTTTACATACTATTACAGGACTCCAAATATTCTCATATACCAAAATTTTAAAAGGATTACCTGTTTCAAAATGAATCTCTTAATTATCTATAATGAAATACTACATGTCTCTTCAGCGAAATGCTACAGACCCTTGTATCCCAAATTACAGGAACATTTGAAGTTTTTGAGAAAGAGAGAGGGAGAGAGACAGAGAGAGAGAGAGAGAGAGGAAGGAAGACAGAGAGGGAGAGGGAGGAGACTCATGAAATTGAGACTCTGGGGCTGGGGATTTAGCTCATTGCTTGAAGTCCTCGCCTTGCAAGCACAAGGCCCTGAGTTTGATCCCCAGCAACAAAAAGCAAAAAACAAACAAACAAAAAAGAGGCCTGAAGCAAGCAAAATGTTGTATATTGCTAGTTGGGATATAAAGTGTGATGGCTGCTGTAAAAAATAATTATGCATTTTTTTAGTAAAATTGCACATAGCCAATTACTGAAATTTCATTTTTAGGCTGTGTCCTAAGGAAATTCTCAAACACGTGAACCAAGGACAGGTATAAAATTGTTCACAGAAACACTGTTGGTGAGAGTAAAGAGTAGGAACAATTTGAAGTCTGTCAGTAATAAACTGATAAAAGAATCATAGTGAATTTATATATTGAAACGATAAATGACAACAAAATGAATGATATTCACCTAAAAGCAACATGAATCTGCCTTGGCACAGGTTGAAAGGAAAATAAGACTTCAAGACTGTAAACAGTGTTATTCCATTTGTGAAAAGTTTTCCAGCAGGCAGCAGTAAGCAACGCACTGACTAGGAACACAGCCAGGGGGTAAAGGTGTTTACAGATGAAAGGTGGCCCTAACAGCCAGTCCATGGCACCGAGCCGAGGGTGAGCGCCGGGCAGGGGTGAGCGCCGGGCGGGGGTGACGGGCCGGGCGGGGGGCCCAGGCGCGTGGGTCATGCTCTGCGTCTTAGCCTGGCGGGGGCATGGGAGTGTTTGATTTGTGATTATCTTAGTGTGTGTAAGAAAAACTTCAGTTAATAATTTAAAATGGCAATGAAGAGAAGGAAAGAAAGGAATGAAAGAATAAAGGAGAGGAAGAAAGAAAAGGAAAATATGGAAAAAGTTAGGAGAGAAAATAAGAAATACAGAAGACAAGATTAAGTGGTCTGAACAGAATGGAAATCCCAAAGGTGAAGTCAGAGAAAACAGAGAAATGTTGGTCGTTGTGAAATAGTCACACTAACAGTAAGAGAGGCGGATGGTTATGATGAGAATGACGCTAGTTGTGGTGCCGAGGGTGGTGCCATAGCATTGACGTTATAAGGTGGTGGTTATTTTCTGGACAATGTCCTCAGTTTATGTACATTACCTAAGTTAAGCCTTATGGTAACATTATGGGACCAGATCCACTACTATTGCCACTTTTTTACATTACTCAGCTGAAGCCAATAAACCCCAGTGAACTTGGAAAGATTACACAGGTGGTAGGTGACAGAGCAGGGGTAGGAATCCCATCCAGACCTGCTCATTTCCCAACACTGTGTTCTCTACACTGTGCACCGAATGCTGTCCCCAGATAATGCGCACCTGCAGTCGCCAAGCCTGTCCAGCAAAGCCAGAGAACAGCTAGGTCATTTATGAGGATTTTGCTCAATTTCATGGAAATCAGCCAGTTTCTTTCAAAAGCTATAAGGTGAAAAGTCTATCTGAGTCTCAACTTCCACTTTTTATAAGTCCTGTAATTTCTTGCTTTTCTTCAAGACTGGTCATCCTTCAGGAGATACTGTGTTTGGGATCTGTAGCAGAGGAATTGGGCCACTTTTTTTTAACAAATGCATTTTCAAGCATTACTGTATTTCATTTTCTTCCCAAAAAACAATAAGTCTTATGTGGTGAATAGGATTTTCCATATATCAAATAATATTTTATTAAATAATAAAATTAATACTATCTTCCATGTTTTCAGCTAAGTCTTAATGGAAAACCTATTCAGGGCAGTGCCAAGTTTAAATATTTGTTTGTAGAAATGATTAAAAACTGTTGCAAACAAGAAAAATTACAACACTCTAGATATTTTCCTGAAATGTCACTCTGTATCATAACTATCTTATTTTATTTCTTGTATCATCATGATGACTTTTTTCTGCAGAATTGTATATGCTTATGAATATTTTATAATCCTAGTTAATAGAAGTCATCACAAAACAAAATTATAGATGACTCACCAACTTGGAAAACGATGATGAAAATAATCACTGGAACCGAGTCACCTTCTCTGTAATATCCTGCCCCGCATCCCACACTGGGACAGCACTGGTTGCATCCTTCCCTGGTGGACTTTCTGCAGAACCCGGGTCCCCTCCACCTGAGTCCTTCATGAGAAGTGTGAAATGGGTGGCAAGGATCTCAAGCATTTTCCAGAGCAGGATACAGTGGAAAAGCCAAAACTTCAAAGTCAGTGTGTGACCTCAGGTTATTGCTGGCTGCATTTGGGATACACCCTTCCTACACGGGTTTCTTCATTTCTGTTTCAGTCACAAACAACTTAAATTTAATTTCAATTTTCTCACCCATATAAGGGAAATAAGACCTGTTTAAAAGTTTATTGTGACAATGCAATGACATTAAACAGACAAAACATATAACACAGTGCGAAATACTACTAAGTGCTTAACAATTGTTAGTTTCCTGAACTCTGGTACATCCAGTAATATGGTTTTAATCTCCATTATGACTCTAAGCACCATTAATGCCCCTAAAACAGTACAGATAAAAATAAAATAATGGACACCATACAATTTCAGTGTATGTGAGCAGTGCTAACTCACTTTAAGGAACTTAATTTGCCCCCAGATTTCACCGTTGATTGTTGGTACTGTACAGTCAAACATTTCTGCAAGATGCCCCCGCTCGTGGAGGTGCAGGGTTGAACCATCCTTGCTGGTTGCTGTCTGAACCCAGCCCGAGTCATGCGGCAGTTTCTTTCCTCTGAGAACCATTTGCTCCGGATTATGTCAACCAGATCCCAGGTCTCTGCTCTTCGCCTTCCAGTCCCCCTCTTCTGTCCTCCTTGGGACTGGAGAGGTGCACTTTTCATCATGCTTACCTGAATGTGGATTGGTTCTCTTTAGTCCTTCAGAACTTTTCACTACCTAAGGTGAAACCTAAAATATTTAACACAGTCCCCAACATTGCATATGACTGTTCCTGTTTCTTCCTTTTGCAGCCATTTTAAACCACTTTTCTTTTCTTTTTAATTATTACTGTTTTAAATAGAAGTCCGATAACACTGGCTTTTTAAAAAAGCTCTTGAATGTAACAAGCACTTTTCTGATTCTGGCCTTCTTGTTTCATAGAATCGCTTTTAAATTTTTTTCATTGTCACTGTCTTTAGCAGTAGACTATGAAATGCTTAAATGTGTCCTTTTTGTTTATACCAATTCATTTGTACACTTCCTCCTGAATCCCTTACCTAACACCTTTCATCAGTTTTAAAATATTTCCTCCCATCTTCTTGGGAGAGCCCAATTGCACGTATGTTAGACTTTTACCACCTCTCCCACATGTCTATCACATAATCTCCTGTACACATTCTCTCTCTCTCTCCCTTTCTCTCTCTCTCTCTCTCTCTCTCTCTCTCTCTCTCTCTCTGGATGTTGTCTTAGTTATTTTTCTCATTGCTGAGACAAAATACCTGACACCCGACATTGAAGGATGAAAGGTTTATTTTGCACAGTTTGTAGAGTTTTCAGTCCGTAGTTGGCTGGCTCCAAGGCAGGGTGGCCTGGCAGAGGGATATCACAGAGGAGAAACAGTCCATGGCATGGAGGCAGGTGAGAGTACATTAGCCTTCTTTCTGTCTTTTATATTTTATGCGGGCTACTTGGGTGGGTATAGCACTCACATCCTTAGTCCTAGCCAGAACTATGCCAAAACAATTAATGGACTGATTTAATAATCACACATCCTTGATTCCAGCACCACATACTCTAGATTCAGCTACCTCTCAAAAGCCCCACTTCCATGACTACATGAGGCTCTGGGGGGACATCTAGACACAAGCCGTAACAGATATTATCCATAGACCTATACTCCAATTTCTTAATCTTGTTTGTGTGTTCAATCTCTTATTACACTTAGCTATTATTTTAGCTATAAATTTTCTATTTGGTTTTCTTGTAATTTTCTGTTCTCTGCCAAAATTTCCTACCTTTTCATCTTTTCTATATTTTTCTTTCTTTTCTTGAGATCCTTAATTATTTTAATGTCATTGTCTGCTATCTTTGCATTTTGAATAGCTATAAATTGATTTTGTTGCTCTTATGTTTTCTAAATATTTGATTTTATTATTCTGTCTTTCAACCTATCTGACTAGATGCTGGACGGTAGGCATAAAATTAAAACCCATAGAGATTACAAATTATTTATCTTTGCCATTCTAATTCTAGGGAGATATATTAATTTGTGTGTGTGTGTGTGTGTGTGTGTGTGTGTGTGTGTGTGTGTGTGTGGTACTGGGGATTGAACTCAGGGCTTTTACACTGAGCTGCATCTCCAGCCCAGCTATTTTTGGAGGCAGAAACTCACCAAGTTGCCCAGTATGGTAACTTCTCTTTTGAGGTTTTGGTAAAATTTTGTTTACATCTAGATTTCTCCTTTGCTTATGTGTATGTCTATTTGCATGAAAGCGAGAAAACTATAATACTTGTTCTTTCAGCCCCGTGAAATTGTTGAAAATTTTGCCATGCTTCTCAGAAACTTCCTCCCTAACCCACAGACTGGCAATGCACCAAGTGTAATTCTCCAAACACTATTCTCATCAGGGTCTCGGCCCCACAGATTCCCCCCCCCCGCCTTGTTTTGGTCACGTGAGACCTCTGAGACCCTGGAATTTCCTCTGATTTCTGTCCTCCTTTGCTCAGACAAAGATCACATCCTCGGGCCCCTGTGAAAGAATGTTACCTACAGACTCCTTCACCCTTTACCCTGGTTGATTTACAGAGCTTTGATGCCTTTAAATATTTTATGTGACTTTTCTAGGTGTTCTGAAAAGAAACTGGATTTCTGCAAGCTGGGTCTTTGACCCAAAAGGAAAGTCAGCTTCAGCTTTGTCATTTGATTTTCCTTTTGTTGGAATATTTTTATCCCACTCTTTACCTGGCAAAATATCATTTCTCTTCTGTGTCTTCTGCCAAGGAACTGTTTACTAACTCATCAACTAATAATGTCTTGCTCTTGAACTCCTTCATAATGCCTTCTGTCTTTTGTTTATAACACTTCTAAATTTCTGAAATTAAATATGTTATTCTCTTAATGCCTTTCCCTGACTAAATTTTAAGGTCACAGAAGACAGGACCACTGTACTGTGGTGTGTGTACGGCCCAGGATCTATTATGGGACACAGCAAACAGGAGGAATGTGTTCCCGACCTTCATTCTTGCCATCTTACAGAAAGGCTCAGTTCTCTAGCTAACCAAAATTTGGGGCTTGGTGTTTCACCTGCCCAGGTGTGGCATCGTGCCTCTCACACAGTGCCTTTCTATCCTGGCCAATGACATAGTCCTAGTGAGTGAAGTTTTCAGAAGTGGCAAGCATTGAAAATACCATGTTCCACACACGACAGCTGTGCATGAGGAGCAGAGACAGCTAGCTGGCCAACAACACAGGCAGCTTCTTCTCGTGCCATCAAATCGGCAGGGGGGCCTGTGACCTAGGCACGACCATGTGGTCAGTTCTCTGAAATGTGAGCAGCGTCCTGTGAGGTGCTTTGGTACACAATCATTGGTTCCAAGGTGTAGGGAGCTTGGAGCCACAAGACTGATGGAACCTGATTCCCTGATAACGTCGAGAGGAATCCCAGATTGTACATAGAGTGAGATATAAATGCTCATTTTGTTGAGCAACTGGAACATACGGGTTTATCCATTACAAACCATTAACATTCACAAACTAATATGGAAACGACTTCTTGAACTGGGTGCTACCAGAATAAAAATCAAAAGCATGGCTTTAGGTTCAAAGATTAGGAGATAGCCAAAATCGGTGTAACAGACTAGGCAGACATGTTATGCACTGTCTAAGTATGTGGTCATGTTGTCACAAGCAGATTTATATAAATGAGTTATATGACCACCTAATCTATAACTCTGTCTGAAGAGAGATGAAGAAAAAAATCCCTAATAAAGACAGCAGATGTTGGTTGTTCTTTGCTTGGCTTAATGAAGTTTTACAACAAAAGGCTACATGGAAGCCTAGGATGAAAAGCTCAGCCCTACGGTGAATAACGGTTTAAGGGTTTTTCACTCCCAAATAAATTCATAATTTCTAATGTCCCTAAGACAAATTGTATTAAAGGAGGGGGAGTAAGACAGAGGGAAGAAGGGAGATGATAGTAGGAAGGAAAAAATAAACACCAGCGCCAACTCGAGTGTTAAATCTAGGGAATTACTTTATGTCAGTCTTTGTGACACGTTGCAGATGGGAGTAATTAGATCAGAGGCCTCTATGTTTTAAGAGAATTGTATCCTTAAGAACAAGACATGAGCCAGGCCTCTTACCCCCAAAATTTGCAAATAGAGATTGTGGTTCACAATCTTTATAGCTCCTAAGGAGAGTGCTTTAGTTTCTTATTGCTGCTGTTAGAAGCCACCAAAAATGTAGTGGTTTAAAAGAATACAAATTCATTAGCTTACAATTCTGGAGATCAGATATCCAAAATAGGTGTCGGGGAGCTGAACTCATAGGGAGGCGGGATGGAATCCTGCTGCAGGTCTGGGAGACTGTTTGCCTTCCCAGCATCTAGATACTGTCACATTCCTTAGCTTGTGGCCTCCTTGGGCCCCTCTTTGCCTTACAAGCCAACAGAGGGCTATCTAGTGTTGTTCACATTGTACCACTTAGGAGGGCCCCCTGCACTTCCACCAGGCTGCCTGGATGATCGCTCTCCTCTGCTGGTCAGGTGGTGCTGTAGTTTATAGTAGATGTCCCCCCTCAAGCCTCGCTCTCATCTGCTGGTCAGGTGGAGTTGTAGTTTATAGCGATGTCTCCCCTCGGGTCTCATGTGGTCGTAGGTGGGGCTTTGGGACAGGATTGGATCATGAATTTGTGATACTATTCATTTGTGGATTAGTCCATTTATAGCTAAAGGTGATGTTGGGAGGTGGAGCCCAGCTGGAAGGGGAAGGTCACTAAACTTGTGGCCTAGAAGAGTCCAGCTCCTTCCCCAGATCCTCCCTTTACTCTCTGCTTCCTGGACGCCATGCCTTGAGCAGCATTTCTCTGCCATGCCCCTGTGTCCTGCAGCTTCTGCCCTGGGGTCAGTGATCTGTGGGCTGAAACCGCTACAAACTGCGTGTACCAAAATAGGTCTTTCTTCCTTTACATTGTGGGTGCCAGATACCGTGTCTCAACAATGAGAAATTGATTCAGCCAGGCAGTCACCTTAGTTCTAGCTTCAGCCTTCATTTTCCTTAGCCATGCAAAGTGGTATATCCACCAGCTCCCAGGATTAGGATGCAAACCTGTCTGGGGGGCTACAGTTCCACCTACCACAGCTGGACTATTGCTCTCCATTCACTTTAGAAACAGTCACTAGAACGGTGGGCAAAAGCAAACTTTGCATAAATTGGAACCTAGAGCCATCAGGTATAATAGACATAGAGGTCTGTGTCAGAGAAGGAAGTCAGAGTCTTAGAGAACTTGCCACTCAAATTTGTACCTAGCTACATCGTGTTCGTGGACAGTACCTGGTCAGGAGGGACCCTGGTTGGCAACCTCGCATCTTGGTGGGGCCCCGTGACCAGTTTAGCCAGGGAATGGGGATACAGCTCCCATGGGAAGTGGACATTCCATGTCCAGTCTCCCTTGCTCCTTTCATCTGGAATCAAAGCAATCAGGCTAGAAGAGACAGAGGAGCCACCAGAAAGCAAGACTGGATCCTTCCATTCCTGTGGGGAGAAGCCCACCTGGTACAAGCAGGCCTGGACCAGCAAGTGAGTAACCAAAATCTTCTACGCTGAGCCACTGATATTTAGGGGCTTGTCATAGACATCCATGTAACCTAGCACAGAATTACATACCTATGTAGAAAAGAGTTCATGATCTTTTTTTAAGGCTTCAAACATTTATTGTTGACTCAGTGGTGCTGATCAGAGAAAAAGAGTAAAATTCTTGGTTAAGCACATCCAACAGTCCAGCCAATGGTATCTTTAAAGCTTGATATGATGATACAATCTTGACCATAATAAAAAAAAAGTATCATCTTGTGACAGAGAGTGTAAATGTGCGGCAGCTCATGTGCCATTTCTGACAGTCCCAGCTCTGTCCTCCTCCAGTGTCTCCTCTTGGAGTTGTTCCTGATTTTATTTCCAGTTTTTATCTGAATCCACTGAGGAATGGGCTGATTCTGCTTTTGCTTCTTGGCCAGGAATCGCTTGATTCTGAAAGTCTTGTGAGAAGACACGGTTAGGTTCAGAGGCAAGCCACAACTCCATAATCTTATGCACTAAAAAATGTTAGAATAGGTCCGTCTTTCCCCTATTAAAATACAAAAATTTATGAAAACATTAGCATGACTGTATTTAATAACCGCTTCTGAGACTATTTTAACCAGGGCTAACATTTCCATCCATTTGGGTACAGAAGTGCCTATTTTGTTGAATGTCCTTTCAAAAGCAAACTCCATAAAATATATTTTCTGATATAATTTAGCATGATCTTCAGTGAATTTTTCTTTTTAAAGTGAAGGGACTTAATTATATTATGGTGTATGTGAATTTAATCATGTTAAATCAACTCTAAGGCTGGGATTATTTTTGTATTGAAGAGAAAATGTACTTATATCTACTATCTGCAACAGTATTGTTTTACATTAAAGTAGTGTAAAGAGAACCAAATTCTGTGAATGATAATACTTGAAAATATTGAGCATATCATGATAAGAACTGAACTATTTAGTATTGTGAATTATTGCTAAAGGAGCCATATCATTTCAGGGGCTTGATTTATTTAACAGTATTATAATAGTTTAATAATGTTACTTATGCTTTAATAGTGATTTGAATAGTGAGTTATCTAATATTTACAATTTTGCTTCTGAATACAGTAGTGAATTATCTGATATTTACAATCAAATACATTATTTCTTGTAAAGTATTACTTTACAAATATTACTTTACAAAAAATTCATGTGATTACAAGATTTTAATTTACACTCCTGAATCTTAGAGTAATGCAATCCATGTATTCACCAGCTTCAGTCTCTGTGTTAGTGTTGCTCTCTGTTTATTCATATTAGTTGACATTATAGAAATACAGAATAAGCATCTCTCTACAGATGATCTTGGAAAATTCAGGGAATTTAAAGAAGTTTGAATCATCATTCTATACTTTCTCTATTGAAATTTTTTCTTTCTTCAGCCAAATGTTGTTTGGAGTACCATATTACTTTTTGCCTCAAAGTGCCAAAATCAGTTCCTATTTTGAACCAAAATAGAGGAATTTAAGATTCTTTTTTAGGGGCTGGGGATTTAGCTCAGTGATTGGAGTGCTTCCCTCGGAAGCATAAGGCCCCGAGTTCGACCCCCAGCACCACAAAAATAAATAAATAAATAAAAGAAATTTGCTTGATTTTTGAACTTACTTCAGAAAGGATTCTGTGACCCATATGAAACTCAATCTTATTGGGAATAGTGAGGATGAATGAAATTTTCCTGCAATGTCATATAAAGTAGATTTGAGAAGCATCTTTACTCTTATTAACATTTTCCTGTTGATTATTATTCTCACTAATTTATTTTCATGGTAAATTAAATCACATGTCTCATTCAATTTCAGACTGAAATATTTGTATTGAGTCATATCTATACTGATTTTCTTAGCCAAACCAAAATAACTCTTCACAGAGTCTGGAAATATCCTTCCATGGCGATTGTTCATCCAGGCAATAAACTGATAGATGGTAACAGCAGACAGACAACCATACAGTTATGGGAGAGGCACTTCTGCCTAGAGAGTTGGTGCCTTTGAGTACACTTCTCAACTGACCTAATGTAATCAGTTTATTGTGGAGTTTTAACCGAGAAGGAGATAACACGTGTATTGGGAAGAATGAGGTCTTGGACGCTCCCCAGCTGGCACACTGAACAGCACTCCTCCGATAATGGTCTCACACATTTGCTGAAGTTGTTTTTGTCACACGCTGGTTTGTCAGTGATCCTGACACTGGAAACAGCACGGTAAATCTGACAGGCCACTTAACTCCGGAGTCGGGGTCCGCAGTAGCACCTGATAATAAAGCAGGCCTGGCTGGGTCCACACTCCTGGCCACGCACCGAAATGATCCCAGGGCTGGAAACGTAGCTCTGAGTTCACATTTGTCTTCAATTTGGCTTTCTTTTTATGTCTCTGCTTTCTCCTTGTCTACTTCATGTCAGCTCCCATCTTGAACACTCCCTTTGAGGAACACGTGTATGTACCAGTGGTCCCTCTTTGTAGTCCCTGACCAGCAGAATCTTTATCACCCACAAATCTGCTGGATTTATACATTCTTGGGTTCTACTCGGCCACCTGAATCGGAGACTGAAGGTTGGGAACCGGCAATTCGTGATCGCCCAGGTCTTCTGGGCATTGTGTTACATTCAGGATGGAGACCATGGTTGCACGGTGGTACTGTAGCTGCAGACACGCTCTGCCCAGGCCCCGCCCCACCCCATCTCACTTCCTGTGTTGAATACATCCTTTGACTGCTCGGCAGAAAACAAGCCCGTCTCTACACTTTAACCCCTCTGAGTAATCCATCTTGGCTCCTCGGAGGATAATTAGAAAACATTTTGGTTATGTTGGATTTGTTTTAAACAGACACAGTATCAAATTTGGATTACTTTTTCTTGCATGTGATGTGTCTTCAACTTATTTTCTTTTTTCTTTCATAATATACTTATTGAGTGTGTATCACAGCCCAACTAATTGACTAAAGGCAAACTGTCTTCAAGACTTGCAAACAATTAATTGCACCATTCAACAGATTTTAGTATATTTCAAAATTTGTGCAACTATAACCACAATCAATCTCAGAACATATCATCAGACCCCCAAATAACCTCATATGTATTAGCAGTCACCTCGTGTTTCCCAGTAACTCCTCACCCCAGCAGTAAGCAAACATGATTGTTTTCTGCATCTATGGATTACCTAGCTGGGCATTTCATATAAATAGAATTATAGAATATGTGGTGTTTCCTGAGAATTTTTCTTCCACTTGGCATGTTTTTATGGTTCATCTGTGTTATAGCATGTAGCAACTTCGTTTTTATTGTCAGATAATATCCCATTAAATGGACAGGTCACACTGCGTTATGCATTTGTCAGTTGTTAGACAGTTGGCTTATTTCTATTATTATGAGTTTGGCTGCTAGGACATTTTGAGCACATGGTTTTGTATGAAGTTGTGTTTTCATCTCGTGGGTGAACGGGAGAGGAGTTGCTATGTTATGTGGCCACTCTGTGTCCAGCCTTTTCCAAAGCACCCACCCACTTTCCCTTCGCACCAGCCATGCAATCTAGAGGATTCTTGACTTGGAATTCTGGACATGTTTCAAACTTTCAAATTTTATGTTTTAATGACAAACAGCATCACATATCCTAAGATTAGAAAATATGCTGCTGTCTCATAAGCTTTTATATATAACATACCAACACACATATTTAACCCAATTTCTGGGTGGCAAGTAGAAATACGTGTAAATTTACGATGTGCCTGATTCCTAATAGAATGTTTTGCTCTGAGTAACTTAATAAAAATGAATAAATGATTAATACAGAAACATGACTGACTGAGAGAACAAATATGTGAGTAGATAAATAAAGACACAAAACTACATTTCTAGTTTGTATCAGATGACGGGTGAGCTCTTTCAGTTTCTGTTATGCATTTGCATATCCAGGGCAT
>PVJO010022494.1:0-27933 GCA_004026905.1 Hystrix cristata | reverse complement strand
TCATCACCCATACTTGGCTTTGGTGACAGAATTAAAAGTCACTCACAAAGAAAACAGCATCTGGAAGATTCTGACCACTCTTTCTCCATCCTCCCTGGCTCTCTGCTTGTGAAGACCACAGACCTGTAGTTGGTGGGGGAGGGGTGGGGGAGGGTCCATGCCGTGGGCCCGCAGCCAGCTCCAAGAGGAAACACTTGACTGTGAAGACCAGCGCGCCTCGCTGACCTCGGCTTTTGTTCTTAGTTCCAAAATCATGGCGTGGAATGAGCTTGGTCCTGCAGAAGAATGAGGTTGGACCCTATCTTGTGCCATGTATACAAAAATTAACTCAAAAAGAGTTTTTTAAAAAAAAACTAAATTTAAGGAGTAAAATTATTAAACTCTTATAATTGCATGCGTTACTGGGTGTTGAAACCAGGGCCTTCACACTGAGTTACATATCCAGTCCTTTTGTGTGTTTTTATTTTGAGATGTAGTATTGCTTAGTTGCTAAATTACCTGGGCTGGGTCTGAATTTGTGATCCTCTCACCTCAGTCTCCTACAGTTCTGGGATAACAGAAGTACACACCACACCCAGCCGGTTACATATACTTTATTCAAAGGACTGTTATGTAGCCACTTTTTTTTTTGAGGCAGGGTCTTACTCTGTGGTGATCCTTCTGCCTCAGCCTCCCGAGTGCTGGAATTACAGTAATGTGCCATCATGCCCAACTTTTTTTTTCTTTCTTTCTTTTTAAACAAATCCCCCCCCCAAATCCTTGTTTGTTTTTAGTTGCAGAGGACAATGTCGAAGGTTGCAAAGGACTAATCAAGAAGGACAAATATAAACTCTTAATAAAATGGCTGCATCTATAATACATTTACATCATGAAGACCACAATGTGAAAAATAAAATCGGTGCCCCAAACCAATTGCAACAGCTCATTTCTCTCTTTAAAATGGAACTGAACATCTTATTTGGGGCTATCTTTTATTTGCATTTGATTGTTGCAGAAAAACGATTTCTGAATGATAGAAATAAAGTTGTAATCATGATTTATTTTTAGTTTTTGTGTATTATAATTCATTAGTCATTCCCTTCAGTGAAACACAGTTTACAAAAAACATATCCATTTGTTTGTAAGCACATTGTGAATAGTAGAGAGATTCTTTATTAATTTGATAATTAAGAGCCATTATTTGGCTGTAGCAGACCAATTAAGTAAGAAGCGTTTAATTCTCTCTCACATGTACACATCTATGCACACAAACACACACACACAACACACATCTGACTAAGCTTAGGGAACCAAAAAGAGTTAATTATTCAGGTCCAGGCATCTTGACCTGGGGACCATCAATCTAGGAAATCAGTGAGCTGGCTTCATGGAAATATATTCGACCTGTAAGTGTAAAATGTTGTGGCAATGTGAATAAGTGCATTATTTTCTGGATTGAGAACCCATAAATGCCAAAAGACTGGGGAACCAGTATACTGCAGGAGTGGTGGATGAGAACAACTATGCTAAGGTCTTGTAGATCTGTCAATTGGTCCTAGAAATGTTGAGTCAGTCCACTGCACTGCCAGAGATAACAGGGGCTCAGTGGATCCTGAAGCCCTTAAAGACAAGAACGTGAGATGCAGACAAACCAGAGAAAGGCACAGCAGACCATTCCCAATACACTCAGCTATCTGCAAGCGCCTGCCTCTCCTCACAGGTCATGGGCTTCAGGTACCCTCAGGCATCACGGCCTCATCAGCCTGGAGCACCGGGGCTCCTGGGAGTACACCTCTAGGGGGTCAACCTGGAGACAATTGTGGTGCTTTGGACCGACCGAAGCAGAGAATCAGTAAATGTTCGTTTGTAGGGTGAGACATGATTTTCAAGGAAGAGACAGAATATTCATGTTTAATTGTTCTACCACATACGGAAGAGAGAAATAAACCTAGATACACTCGTTGCTCTAGAAAGACATGTGCTTAGGAGCTCCTCTTTCCTTCGGGGTTCTCCCAACTCACTCCACAGTCACTGCTGGGATCAGGCCCAGGAGCATGCTGCACCTTCTACCCCCTTTTGCCCTACAGTAGTGGGCTAAGCTGGCTTACACCAGTTCATGAGAGCCGACCGATAGCCTTTCCCAACTCTGCCTTCAGTGACGGCTCACCAGCAGCTTGCGAGTGGGAGCACTTCACCTCAGAACCCAACAAGTGCTACAAATTAGCATCTGAGTTGTTAAGCTTGTTAGCACTTACCAATATCTGCCTAGGAGTGGAATGGAGATAGGGAGTGTGTGGAGCCTTACTCAGGATGGCCAGGAGGACACGGACATTAGGGTGGCATTTGGGCAGACTAAAAAAGGTGAGGAAATAAATCATGCAGATATCTGGATGAAGAGTATTCTTGTCACAAGAAATAGCAATTGTGAGAATCCTTGTGCAGGACTGTACTTGATGTTCGTGGGACAGCTGAGAAGGCCGGTGTGGCCAGAGCAAGTGTTATGGGCTGTGTCTAGATGTCCCCCCAAAGCCGCACACAGTCCTAGGTGGGAATTTTCCAGAGGCAGCTGAATCTAGAGTGTGTGGTGCTGGGATTATGGGTGTGTGGTTACCACATCAATCCCGATTGGTTTGGCACGGCCCTAATCCTAGCACCCTGGATATAAGGGACATAAAGATGCTTCTAAGGCCCCTTGCTTACCTTGCTGCCTTCTCCCTGTCTGCCTGCCACCCTGCCAGCCAATTATGGACTGAAACCTCTACAAAATGTGAGCTATATAAACCTTTCTTCCCTTAACTTTGGGTGTTGGGTATTTTGTGTCAGAAATGAGAGAAAATAAGACGGAATTTGGTACAGAGCATGGTCCTTGCTGTGATATTACCTAGCCATGTGCCTTAAGAGCCTTTGGAATTAATTTGGGAAGGTTTTGAGAGACCGGCCAAAGAGGCAGCCCTGAAATGCTCTAAACTTATATGGGATTCTCTGGTCAGAGCCTGGAAAAGCAGAGTAACTGATGGAAATGCTGCCGGTTAGGATGAGGCTTGGGAGGCCTCTGTTGAGAAAGAGTGCGTTGGCTGCTTGGATCCCAGGAGGTATATGTGTGCTTTGGCAGAGGTTGGTCTGCATTTTGCTTGTGTTTGGAGATATTGTCCTTGGTGGCAGAAAAATTTCAGTGTAGTCTGGTTTGAGGATGGCAGCTTAGTTCCTGTTGAGGGCTTTTGGCTGGATATATGTTGGAAATCGAGATCAGAGAGCTAGCAGGGTGACTTGAAGCATTTGGCCAGAGGGGAGCTGTGGATTGCAAGGATGAACAGAGGAGAATGTGGTTGTGGAGAAGAAACAGGACAATGGAAAAATGATCTGAGGCCTTTTACCAGAAGGGAAGAGTGGTTTGGGGTGCAGGAGATAATTAGTGATTCTCTTAGTGTTGCTGTGCTCTGTTAAAGTTAATGGAAACCAAAGGAGTTTTCAAATTCGAAGCCATTTTTTTAATGTGGATACACTGTACTGGTATATTGTACTTTGTAAACAAATTATTGTATTAGAGCAAGCAAGAGAGACAGAATGAAGTTGGTATGTATTTGCATGCATAGTTGTAATTTTTAGGCACCTGTTTGTAATCAGTGTTGAGACTCCTTTGAATATTTGTTTCTGGCATGGGAATGAGTGCAATAAGAATTGTATTAGTAATGTAAATCTGAATAGATCAAGATATGTTAACTCTTCACAAATCTACCACTGGAGACTGTGGTTTAAAGAAATGTGTCTGGTTATCAATTTGACCAGGGGTGGATTGTAGAAGACTTATTATGGTCAGCTTGAGCAGGAACGCCCAGCTGGACTGAGTTGCTGTGGTTCTAGGGGTAGAGGATCCACCTGAGGATCGTTGCTGACACAACGTAAAGGAGAACAAGAGCAGAAGATAGGGCCCAGCTGTTTCCCAGGAGAAGCTCTGTTTCAGCAGGTTCTCCTGAAGGGAACTCAGCTGTTCTCATCACAGGAGGAGCTCGGGGCCTTGCTGTCTTTGGGGATGGCTGCTGTTAGCTTTGGGGGAGCTCTCTCTTTATCTCCACTGTGAGTGTCGTACCCTGGCTCCAGTATAGATTTCTCCAGCCTTTTAGTGCAGACACGGACGTACATGGGACAGTGCTGTGGGCTCACAGCCGTTGATTCGCTCCTTCGGGTCTGTAGTGCATAGATAGACCATCTGCACTCTTCTGCATTTGGCTTGTGTGTGTGAATGTTGTGATTTGTAAATGTCCTGTATTAAATCTGCTCTCTTGCAAACCATTGACTCTAGAAAAGTAGCTAATACAGCAAGTGAGTGAGGGGGAGAGTGGAAGGGGACTTAGAGACCAACAATGGGAGAGGGACAAACATGAAATACCTTTTAGGTGATTAGAAGTTTTGCTTTTACTTTAAGAAAAATGAGAAGCTAATGGAGAGTGTAGAGCAGTAAAATGACATGACTGTGACTTAGATTTTAAAGTAATCACTCCTTTTATTCCTTTGTGTCACTTTTTTGAGACAGGGTCTCACTATGTAGTTCAGGCTGGCCTCTAACTCTTGGCAATCCTCCTGCCTCAGCCTCCTGAGGTTGTAATCCCTCAGTGCTGGGATTACAAGTGTGTGCCATCAAGCTCAGCTCCTTCATGTAACCTTTGTAGTGACTAGGACCAGAAGGCCAGTAGTAGACAGAGTAAGAAATGGCCATATTCTGGATACGAATACAACAGAATTGTTATTAGCAAGCAGACCTTCCCAACACTGTTTTTATAAAACCCAGTGAAGTACCAGGCTTCTTATGGCTTGAAATAATCAGGCAGTAGCCTACTGATGACCCACCAGAGATATTCTAGAAGAATGTCTTAGGTTGGGAGCAGCCCTGACCTCCAATATTCCACAACGGCAAAGCGGCTTGGCTACAAGATGAAAAGTTTCTGTTATAATTTGATAACTGAGTTAAGGCTAAAGGAGCAAGTAGAGTTAGATATATCAATGGAGCGGGCTTCATTTTCACATAAGGATGTTAATAGGGGTTTTGTTTTTTTTTTTAAAGCATTTGCAGTGAGTCTGGAAGTACATTAGTTCAGTGCATGCGTCGCTCTCCGTGGTGCTGAAATGGCGGTGGTCAGGGGATACAGCTCTACTAACTTGGTAACTCATCCTCCAGGGAGGTGAGATTACTGGGCTTACGCAATCACATGGGATAGAGGTGGGGTGAGTTGGGAGGTTGGAGGACAAAAAAAGGTTCTCTTAGAATTCATGATATTGCACTGGAAAGAATTTCAGGGAATGTCTTGGCCAGTTCCTTAATTTTGCAATCAAGGAAATAGACAGCAAACCCACTTGTCCTATGGCATAGTTTAGGACCCAGTCTAAACTGGGAGGAGATAAAGTGAGAGAGAGCTACTCTTGTGAGGTTACTCTTAACATTTCCACTAGAAGTTTCTACCCCATTCACCTTCCCAGGACAAAAGCATCTTTATAAACATGCTTTGGCTGTGTGCATGAATTTCCCTGAGTTAGTCTGCACTTGAGATTTTTAGGCCTCTGGCTGGCATCACCCTAACTTCTCAGGCCTCTACTTTTTATTAATGTTACTATGCATTTAATTGGTCTGTCATGGTTTACAAAAATATTAGGCCGTGAAGGATACGTGTACACAATGGCATTATTTTTGTCCTTATGTGACTGACTTTATGCTTAGTGAGGCTGTAGATCTGCCATTTGGTAGAATCCAACTAATGACATTGTGGAATAGGAGAAGAAGGCACCTGATAACTAGCTGAGCAGAGGTTCAGTGAAGTAAGAGCTCATACCAATATTCTGGTTAATTTTTCAAAAGAAAAAAAAAGACAGATAAAAGATTTTTTAAAAAGATAGATAATCGTGCTGTTCAGGCTAGGGGCAGTTTTCCTTGGCTGAATTATCTGGGTAAACACAGACATACCTAAAAGATAAGATTTATATATGTAAGGGAGCTATGTGATTAAAGCTTCACTTTACGTTTTTGCTAAATTCTAATTATGTTGTATATACACTGGACTGACAGCGTTAATAATAACCTAGTGTCATAGAACAAAACCATTTGTGACGGAGAGACCATAGAAGCTCCCACTCACCCTCCCTGAGGCTCACAGTAACCTTGGTCACAGATGGAGACAGCTCAGCTACCCTGAACACCAACCTCAGCTGGCCTCGGGGCCCCAGAGCCAAGAGCAGGTGTGGGCCACTTGCTTTGCCTCCCATCTCCCGAGAGGCTGGGAAGAGCTGCCTTGAGGCTCACAGTGTAAACAAAGCCAGGCAAGGGGACCTCGCTCCTGTTTCATTACCCTGTGCCAGAGATGTGAGGCTCAAAGGCAAGTGGAAAAATTGGCCTCCCTTGTTCCAGCACCCACTATCTGCCCATGTCTGAGAGCACTTCAGACACAGAGCTGCTTTTACCAAAGAGCATCTCCAAGCCCAAGCACTTGGGCTCTCACCATTTGGCACAGGAGGGCTGGGACTGTGGCTCAGTGTTAGAGTGCTCGCTTAGCATTTGTGCTGGGTCCCAGGTTTGATTCTCAGTCCTGCGGTGAATAAATAGATTAATAAAGTCTGCACAGGTGTCTGAGGACTGTCTGGATGGCTTACCAACTCCAGTGACCCTCTGGCTCACTCGATTTTTGGTGAAATCCCTCTGCCATGGGTACCAGGTCTTTCCCTACATCAGAGAACATTTTATTTTTTCTTCTTTCAATTTTCTTTTAAACTTAGGTAAATGTATTCTTTCTTTCCAGGTTATAAGAAAATTCCCCCTTACAAATGCTTTTGTTTAACCAAAAGAGAAAATGCACCAGCAAGGATAGGACCCTCTATCTCTCCTTCTGGGCTTCACGAAGAATCTCCTGAGTGGAGGCCTGTCCTTGGCAGCCCCTGCCTGTCTGCATCGGTTCAGAATGCAACAAAGGGAGCACCCCACCCGCGGTTCTCAGATTTCTCTGGCTCAGGGTGCGCCTGACACCAGGGAGGTTTGACGTGACTAAATAAATGGTTGGAGATGGGGTGGGGAAGGCTCCAGAAAGGCTGCAGTATGTTCCTGGAAGGCCCTCAGGAGGGTATGAGGCAGTGCCGGATCCTGTACTGCAGTCTGAAGCTGGCTTAATTGCTGGTAATTAGGCAGGATCTATAGTTTCTGAGCATGCCTAGTGGGGGAGGGGCTGGTTTCTAGCCCTGGATGAACTGCAGGAAACAATCGCTGCTTCACTGAGCTTGCAGCTCCAACACTCACAGCAGGGCCTGTTGCTGGGCAGCTTTCAGCATGAGGGGTCTTTGCAAATCTCCTCTTTGAGGATGGAGATTTGTCCTTTCAAAGCAAATCAAGGTAGAATAGAAACACCATAGTTGACCTTTATTGAGATCTTGCTATGGATTAGGCACGGTGCTAAGTACATTTAAATCTCAAAACATCTCAGTGGATAGATTTTTAAATGATGATGATGAAAGATTAGACAATTCAGGTCCACGGTTAGCACAGAATGCAAATCTCATTAATTGAATTCCAGAGTTTGTGCTTTTAGGTACCATGTTCTTCTTTGGACATTGCAAAATAATAGCCTTTGAGCCCATAGTGAACATAATCCCCACATTGTTTTAGCATATGAAACTGTCACTCAAAATCCAAAGTTTCTGATTTTCTTGAAAAAATTATAAGATCTGCCAATACTGGCCCAATTTTTGCACAGAAGCAATCAATTGGGGATAAGTAGCGGTTGCTTCTTCTGTAGTGGGACTCTCCGGGACTGTGCCCTCTTACCTGAATCCTAGCCCATTTCAATCGTGTATAGCATTTGCCTGGCCCCTATGGACACTTCGAGATTGTGACACTGCTTCCCATCGAGCAAAATAGACTAGAACATAAGAGTAAGAACCGAACAAAGAAACAAGGTGGGGAGGCCCAGTTACCCAAGCAGCGAGTGTCCTTATACTTAGTTACTCCAAGAGCAAAAGCTCAGTGCTGAGTCCACTTTGTCGCCAGTCACATTCTCAAGGCCACAGATAAGCAGAGAAGCGCTGGCTCAGGAAAGGGTGAGAGCTGCACAGAAGTTTTAAGCAGAATTGCGGTCCGAGACAAACAACTTTCCTTGTCTGCTCTTCAGAGATTGCTTTTCACAAAGCTTTGCCGTAGCTCCGCTTTATCGTCCCTGCCCGAGCTTGCTGGACAGAATCCGAAAGCTAAAAGCCTGCAGCTTGCAGTGAAGAGCGGCATCTGTCCCACGGCTATAGGGCCTCGCAGTCTGCGTGCTTCTGGGTATTCAGGTGGGAAATTTCATCTGTGTGTCAAGTTTCCTGTGGTATCAGTCTTCTCTAGGTGCCTGCAGAGTTCAGATTCACATCCTCGCCCCATCCACTAAAAGGCTCAGGTGTCTTTTGAGGGGAGAGTACAGCTCCAAGCTGAGGCCATGAGACCCCAAAGGGCTTTGTCTTAGAATATCTCCTTCCATCCATCACAGAGACAATTAAGCCTACGTTACTGGCACTGAGGGTGACTAGGCTTTTCCCTAATGACCTGGAGTGCAGCTGGCATTTTCACATTTTGGCCAGCCAGAAGACTGTAGCCTTGTTTGCATGTACTCTGGTCTCTCAGACTAGTTCTTCTGGGATCCGTTATAAAATATCTCAAACCTGAACATGGGAGTTTCCCAGAAGATGAGTCCAGTTCTAAACAGAAGATTTGTGCTCCAGTCTGCTGCCTGTGGGCTGGTGGGCCTACTCTCCAGTTACCTAACCTCTCTGGGTTTCGGTGTCCTCACTCCAGAAATGCATAATGACCCTACCTCCCAGGGTTGGAAAGTAAACTGTGAACTAATGCAGCACCAAGAAGGACTAACAGCTCTTGGCCATAGAGGAAGCATTTAACTGAGGTCCTCCTTGTTCTGTTTCCTGCCTACCGCTCTAATTTCATCTCTCCCAGCTCTGTTTCTCACTCTCAGTGCTGTGTGTTTTTCCTGAGAAGAGCCTTCTTCCCACCCCTCACCCAGCACTTGGTATCTTGTCCCTGTTCCCCAGCCCTGCAGATCACTGCCTTCCCCGGCCTTCCCACTGGATTGGATCGAGTTGCGGGCTGAGCACTTCGAAGGTGCTCCATGCTTGCTCTTCACAGCACTTATTGCAGCATGTGAGACAGTGCTATCCCCATCTTTCCCATTACCCTTAGCACTGGGTAACCGCAGGGCTAGATGGGATGCATGTTGTACCCCAAGTACCTAGCAGGAAGTGGTTCCTTGGGGCACATGTGAAGAGATGATACAACTCAGCTTGAATTTCCTTTTATCTTACAATAAATGAATAGTAAACCAGCATATGTTAAGGAATCATTAGAACCATACACAGAAATTAACTCAAAATGGATCAAAGACCCAATCATAAAAGCCAAAACTATGAACATCTTAGGAAAAAACACAGGCATAAATTTCCATGATTTTGGATTTGGAAGTAGAGTCTTACGACACCAAAAGAACAAGCAACAAAAGAAAACAATAGATGAAATCAGACTTTATCAAAATTAAAAACTTCTATGCTTCAAAAGACACTGACAAGAACTTGAAAGACAATCCACAGAATGGGAGAAAATATTTTCAAATCATGTATCTGATAAGAATTTCTTAATATCTATAGACCAGTTCCTTCTTTTTTTTCAGTATGGGGAATTGAACTCAGGACCTTCACACTGAGTTACATCCCCAGAGCACTTTAATTTTTTTTATTTAGAAACAGGGTCTTACTAAGTTGCTAAGTTGCCCAATCTGAGCTCAGACTTGCTATCCTCCTGCCTCAGCCTCCCAGAGTGCTGTGATTACAAGTGTGTGCCACCACACCTAGCTTAGAAATTCTTATAACCCATTAATAAAAAGGTTAAAAACATAATTTTTAAATAGGCAAGTGGTTTGAGGAATGGAATAGGTATCTTGAAAACAGATATAAAATAGTAAGTACATAAAAAGGTATTCAACAGCATTATCTTTTAGGGAAATGTAAATCGAAACCAAAATGTGGTATCACTTCGAACATATTCAAAAGGCTAAAATTTAAAAATAAAGGTCAAGAAATAAGTGTTGGTAAAAATGTGGAGAAATCAGAACCCTCACACTGTTGGGAACATCAAATACTGCAGCCACTTTGAAATATAGTCTGCAGTTCCTCAAAAAATGACAAATAGGGCTGGGTGTATAACTCCATGATAGAACATTCCTTAGCATGTGCAAGACCCTGGGTTTGATCCCCAGCAGCCCACCCTGCAAAATGTTAAAGATAGAGTTAGCATTTGGCCCGCAATTTTACTCTCAGATATACTCAAGAGAAGTGAAAAAATATGCCAATGCAAAAACTTGTGCATGAATGTTCATAAAAGTATTAGTCATAATAGCCCAAAAGGGAAATAACCCAAATGACCATCAAATTATGAATAGATAAATAAAATAGGGTGGGTCTATGTATCAGCATATTGTTCAGTCACAGAAGGACAGGTACTACTGATTCATGCTACGACAGACATGAACCTCAAAAACATGCTAAGATAAAAAAGCCAGACACGAAAGGCCACATAGTGTATGATTCTATTTATATGAAATATCCAGAATAAGCAAACTCACAGAGACAGAAAGTAGATTAGTGTTTGCCTAGGGTTTAGGGGAGGGGATGGTGGGATGGCAGGATGGGGTGGTACCAGGAAAAGGTACACTGTTTCTTCTGGGCATGATAAAAATATCATAGAATTGATTGTAGTGATGATTTCACAGCTCTGTGAAAATATTCAAAGTGCTGCATTGCATGCTTTAAATGAGTAAGTTGTATGAATTACATTTCAAAGGAGAGAGAGAGAGAGATCATATGTTCATGAATTTTTAAGTATTAACAGAAGCATGAAACTCTCACCCGCAAGGAGTTAACTTCCAGCTGGGGGAGAAGCGTGCATGAATGAATAAGCAATACCACCAACTAGGCCACCATCAAATGCTACCAACAAGAGGTAGCAGAGACTGGGGGAGGTGGGGAATCTTGCACAGAATGCATTTAAACTGCGGATATAGAAGAGCCATCCTGTGCCACCTGGCAGGGAAACTAGCTCCTTTCTAATACTGTTGTCTGATTTTTCAGGTGTTTTAGTATGACTTCCCTGCATAGATCAGTCATGTCATCTTTGTGTCCCCTTTATCCTCAGCTGCCAGCACGTGTCTGATACTCATCTTAGGGTGACTGGGTTCTAGGACTGGTGACAGAGGCAGGGTCAGAATTTAGAGCTTCCTGTTGTACCTGATCTGTCTCTTTTCATCACACCTGTGTCACCAAAGGCTTCTGTTTTAGCCAACACTTTCCTGTGTTTTTGTTTGTAGTACGACCCACAACCCAGCAGGCCTGAAGAGTGTGCTAATGTTACTGGCAGACAGGAGTGGAAGGAGCAGGAAGTCTGGTCTTAACTCAAGGTCGCCCGGGGGCAAGACCTGGCTGATCAGGGATTAGCATGGGTGTTACTGTCCAGCTAAGCCTGTGGAGCTGGGTTGTTTACTTCAGAGGTAGGTTTACAGCCACTTGAGGGAGAAAAAAAATTGGTCTGCACCAACCTTTGATTTATGACTAAAATAAATATGTGTGTTGGAAGAGAGTGCAGATCATATCTTTTAAGAGGGGGAAAATCCCCAATAAAACAATTAAATTACAAAAAGAAGTGTTTATGATCTCCAATATTCCTGAGACACCCCCCCCCCAGCACACCCAGCATCTACAGTCCTGAGATGGGGATACTTACCTTAAAGCAGACTCGATGTTCCTTTGGCCATTCTGTTCTATCTAATACATCATTTAATGTATTTGTTCATTTAGGCCATGACTCATTGTTTCTCATTCTATTTTTAGTTGTTGCTTCTCGGTTGGATTTTTCCACATATCAGATGTTCAACTATGTGTCTAAGGGGACAGCGTCTACCTTGGGGCTGAAAAACTGTCCGCATAGTTTTATTATTTGCAAGTTGTAAGATGTTGTACTGAAAATGTCCTCCCTTAAATTTGCTATGGTTGAGAAATCACCCTAAAGAGAGGATGTGATGAAATGCAAATTGTTTTAAGTATGTCACAGGTATAATTCTGAGCTATCCAAGGAAGATGGCAGCTATCTAGCTATTTTTTATTGTTTAATATTTGAACATGACTTCTGACTTCTGTCCCCAGAAAGGATTCTGGCAGGAACACGAACAGGGAAAGATCAATGAAACATACTGACATGGGTGAGGAGTGAGGCTGTGGAAAGCTGAGAGGATGCGAGAGAAGAGAGGTGGCTTTGTAGGAGAGAGGTGTGTGTCCTAGTTACTTCCCTCATTGCTGAGACAAAATACATGAAACTCACAGTTTAAAAAAGAGATTTATTTTGGCTCATGTTTCAGTCCATAGTTTTCTGATTCTAAGGCAGGACAGCATGACAAGGGGCATGGCGGAAGAATAGCTGCTTACCTCATGGTGTCCAGGAAGCAGAGCATCAAGGGAGGAGCCAGGAAGGGAGATAAACCCTTCTGGGTCACATCCACAGTGACCGACCTCTTCTCCCCAGTCCCCACCTCCTAACTGCAAGCCAGCTATAATAACACCCCCATATTCCAATCACCTTCCAAAACCCCACCTGCGAGCCCATGAGTCTCTGGGGGGACATCTAGATATAAACTGTAACGGTGTGTCCAAGAGAACAGGTCCTGAGAGAAGTCAGCAAGACTGGAGGAAGCAGATTAGGAACATGAGGCAGAGAAAGAAGGAATCTTAGGGTACATCAAAATGGAGACTAAACAAGATAGCCAACCACATTTGATAACCTTCATTCTTCCTAAGTGAATAATTGGTGTTTGCATATATTTATAGATAAGTGCATGGAAAAGTTCTGGAATGCTACACCAAACTGGTAACAAATTTTGAATACAATTAATAAACAAGAGAGAAAGGGGAGAGGGTAAAAGACTACATGTCCATTGTTAAAACTGAAAATGACAATAGGATAATTAGGAGAAAATAAAAACCATCTGCGATCCAGCACTTGGATTATCCAGAGGTACCTGCTCTAGGAGAGCATTTCTTACCCAAACCCACAGAAGTAGATTTGTAATCCAGGCAGAAAGTCTCACTGGTAGAGAGCCAGGTGCCACACTGATAGGACAAGGGACCCAGGGTCAGAACTGGGAATCATGGTGGAGTCTGAGTGGACAAAACCATTGGTCAAGTCAGGAAGAAGCAAGCAGCTGGCTGGGCAATGGGGTTGGGGTCAAAGGTCAGGGGTTAGAGGGAACAGTGCCAGTAAAAGGGGCTGGGGGACTGGCGTCAGGTATGTCCACCCTCAGGTCTGTTTTCATTCTGTGCCCATAAGTTATAAATATCATCGGCGAGAGGTCAGGACATATAGTTGGGTCTTACCCAAATTAGAAGGTGGGATTATTTCCAGAGTTAACTCTACCACGCAGAGACCTCACCTAGGTCTCTGGGGGAAATGAAGCTGGGAGGAGCGTCTATAAAGAGGAGTTCATGACCTTGTAGGTCAGGCTTGGATAAGGAAATAGAGGCCTGTGATTGGGAGAAGAGTGACTTAGAAGAGCCCAGAGGCAGTGGGGACACTATTGGCATAGGACAGGCCAGTCTGTGTGGGCTGCCCACACATCGCCAGAGCTGAGTGCCCCGATCTCCTTCCACCACATCCATTCCTGCCCTAGCCATGAGAGGACCCAAACACTGCCACACATCAAATTGTCTGTATGGTCTCAGAGCACATCCTTGTTCGGGAAGCACTGGATCCAATGCTCAACCAAGGGAGCACTGGATCCAATGCTCAATTCCACCCTCCTGCAGGGAAGTAGAACTACGGCTTCGTATTGATTCTGAGGCCAGGCCCAGAGAATGGAGTAGATCTCAAGGGCTCCAAGGAACAAGAGAAACAGAAGAAAGGCATGGAGCCAAGAGGCAGCTGATGGGAGAGAGCCAGCCTCCGCTTTCACCTCTGATGTGGGGAGTGGAAAGTCTCCATCCCACCCGGAGCGGAGGCAGGAACTCTATGGGAACCCTTACAAAGGGCCTGCTTCACACCACCAGTTATAAAACAAGGCATTCGTGCCAGTCATTTGGCTTCACCACTGTAGCTTTTGAATTTCATGCATTTTTAGGAAGAGTGAAGAAAGCCAGTTGTTCGAGGTGCTGTGAACATTTAAAGAAATGTGCTCTTAACCTATCACAGCACAAAGCACCTCTTGATACAGAGCCTGCATATTAAGAAGATGTGAAACTCTTCCATCCCAGGATCCCTTCACATCTAACCACTTGGATGAGAAGGGAACTTCCATGTTTGTGTAGAATATAGATCAGTGATGGCGAACCCTTCAGACATGAGTGCCCAAGCTGCAACCCAATGCGCATTTATCACAGAGTAAAAGAAAAACAACACATGCTCCATAGGTTCGCCACCACTCTTGTAGACAGTAACCACACAAGAAGCCTTGGCTCTGTTTTTGGAAGCACATCTCTAGGCTGCCTAACAATGACACAGCAATGCATTTCCCAAATCTCAAGAAAGCAGGCTGTCCTTGTAAGTGGGGAAATGCACTGCGGTTCGGGTTTGCGCGCAGTCATTTTCACAAGTGAGTTAACTGCTTGGGATTATGTATGTGTGCATTTCTCCTCTTAATCCTACATAAAACTTCTCAAAGAGCAAATGCCCTGCTGAAAACCTGTTTCTTTGTTTTTCTTAACTGATGAGATATAAAACAGGAGAGTCCAACATGGCAGATTACAAAAGCAGGGCCTTGAGGGGCTGGGGATTTAGCTCAGTGGTCAGAGTGCTTGCCTTGCAAGCACAAGCCCCAAGTCAGATCCCCAGCACCAAAACAAAACAAAACAGACAAACAAATAAAAAAGAACAAAAGCAGGGCCTTGGGCCGTGACTGTGGCTCAGGGATAGAGAGCTTGCACACTGTGAGTGAAGCCCTGATGCCCAGCACCACACACACACACACACACACACAATGCAGCACCTTGAAAAGAACAACAGATATGTGGTGGAGAATGTCTGTATAACCACCAGCTTGGGCAATGCAGCAAGATCTTGTCTCAAAAAAAAAAAAAAATACCCCACCCTTGGAGAATCCAGACCAAAAGGGAGTCTCTGCATTCTTTCATTCCTACCTAGAGAAACTGAGGCAAATCAGTGAGGGTGTCTGCAAAGCTCTTCTCTTCCCCATTCTTTGGGGCCCTCATCTTAGGGGCTCTAAATGTAGCTCTTTATCATCAGCCCAGAAACCAACGGAGGCAGCAGCCATGAACACTTTTTGAGCAGTAACCCTCTGAGTGGCACCATGGTAAACATTTTACGGACATTATCTCATTTTATTACCACACCATCTCAGTGAAGTGGTACTGCCCATTTTAGAGATGTGAAAACTGAGGCACCACTTGGGAAGTGGCAGAACAACACCCCAAGGCCTAGAATCTTTCATCGTATGAAGCATGAGCTCAGTTTCTGGCAAAGTAGAAGAAAGGCAAGTGAACATCCTGGCCTTGGTGGGGGATCCCAGGGCATGTGGGAGGAACCAGATAAACACAGGGCCAGGTTCTGATACTGTCACGGGTCCAAATTACAGTCCCTGATCAGAATCTAGCACTCATTTTCCCAGTACTTGCCATGGGCAGGCTCCCAGCGCAATTTGAGTTGTTGCTGTTGTTGAGGGTCATATAAGCCCTCTGAGTGGACAGGAAAGAATTGGTCCCCTCTGCCTGCCCCTTCTTTCCTTCGCTTATTCAGCACCTTCTTCCTGATGGCAGGGAGCAGCTGGGGTTAGTGAGCCAGAACCCAAGCAGATGTCTTAGGAGGGTGCTAATGCTCAGCGAGGGCACATCCAGTGTCAGTAATGGTGTAAAGGTTAAGTAGAACCTGCCTAATGTCAAGAATTCATCTTACTGGAACATGGGACATTTTTCTGCCTGCTCACCCAACACAAGACTGAACTATGTGTTATTTTTAAATATTTGGAGTAATGATTTGTATGCAATGTTTGCACTAATAACAATGTCATTTTTCAGTGCACATGTAAAACATGTATGTAAACATATATTTAAAACTTTACACAAGGTGTCTTCTAATCACACCGTGTACAAAACTTTCTTTTAAAAAATCAAATATGGCTTTCATTGTACCAGGTAATACATACTATAAGGTAGCTTGATGCAAAATTCTTTGGCAAAATGACCGAGATGTAAGATGGAAGAAGGAAAAAAGACATATTTTTTTTTTCCTGGTAGAAAATTTCTAGGAATACCTTGCCTCAAACTTAGATATAGTATTTTAACAAATTTGACTAACCACGGCCATTCACACAAAAATAAAGGCTATATTATAGGCCATTGATTTTGTCTTTCCTGAAGGAATTATATTTTCCAACAACTCCTACACAGATGCAAATGCAAAGAGAGTCATTTTGTCAAATACCTGGCCACACAGATAAAACTGCCTGGCTTGTCATCTTTCTCACCTACGATCCTCGTAGAAAAAGAGAGATCCTAAGTTCCTGTTGCCACGGGCATCCCTGGGTCCTGTAACACAATGCCACAAAAAGATGGAAATCCTTGCAAAGCCAACAAATAATGACGGATCCCAACTACTTGGAATGATAGAACTATCTGGTTGCCCCAGGACTACACATTTTATTCAAAGTACCTGATAAGAGAAGGCTGGAGTTGGGCAGACTGTACAAGACACTAGCCCTTAAAAAGAGCCCACACATCTGAACTCTGCTGAGCTATTCAACGAAAAATGCTGTGTGAAGCCAGAATACAAAAGCACCCATCCCTACGCGATGCTGCTCTGAGTGGGTAGAATGCACAATGGTGTGAAGTGTTTCTTTAAGCAGCTTCTACCTGACTGGGGCAGAGCTGACCAGAGGTGGACTAGGATCTGTTTATCTTGTTAGATCGGACTTCTGCTGGATTAATATAGAACACCTTTAAAAATACATTACAGGCCCTTTAGACACCTCTAATCTGTGGCTGTGTACATAAATATTTAGGGGCAGCCAGAACAGAGACTGTGATATGCTTCTAAAGTCTTTTACAAATACATGTGAAAGCACTTGGTATGTAATAACAGGCTTGTTCAAATAAGATGATATTCACTAGATTGCTGCTGTTTACAAACAGAAAGGATGGCTGCCTGTAGGCAACGATGAGGCTCAACCTTGTAGGGTGATGGGGTTGGGAAGAATTCTGAAAAACACGGACTAAGCCTGTGCGACTGGAAAGACAAAGAAAGGCCCCTGCCTGGGTGGTTCCAATGTCACCTGGACTGCTCTAGGCAATTCAGACCACCTAGTATCAAGCTCACCCTGCTTGAACTGCTTCACCTGTTTTCACAGTGCAAACAACCCCTAGTCCTGCAGTACTTACCCTGATGCTGTGTTTCTCTGTGTTCTGTAAGGCTGGGCTTGGTGTTTTTATAGGCTATCGATCATATCCGCTCTGAAAGACGGGCAGGACTCAGAACGAAGTAAACGGGGCTTGGTGGTACACGCCTGGGATCCCAGCACTCTGAGAGGCTGACGCAGGAGGAACATTTAAAACCAACCCGGGCAACTTCGCAACTTAGACACTGTCTCAAAATAAAAAATTTTAAAAGGTTTGGGGAACACAGAAGGTCCTGGGTTCAACTCCCAATACAAAACAAAACACCCACCAAGTAGTTGTGGAAGAGTTGGCCATCTTAAATTTCTGCCAAATTGGGTTACAGGGACTTTGAAAAGTCCAACCAAACCTTCTCTGTTTCGGGTCCTTCTCCTTGTTTGCACACGGGAAAGAACAGAAAGCCCACCGAGTCCCTGCGTGTCACTGTCACCGCACACAGGACCCCTAGCTCTTGAGGGCAGAAACTGCTGGAAACTTTCCCCCGGGGGAGAAATCCTGTAGCCCATAAAACTAAGCAGCCACCTCCTGCCTTCAAGTGACCATTAAGAAGCTATTTGTCTGAAATCCACTCCCGGTCTCAGGATGGATCTCATGTGGTTCTCCTGGGAACAGGTCTCCTCACTATGGGTCAGAAGACAGCAGTGGAGAAGCTGGCCTCAGACCAGACAATGTGCCCAAAGCAGGGAAGCAAGTTTAAAGAAGCAGCGGACGTGAGAGCACATAAAAACGTTATGTGTTGTTTGGTTTATGTGTTTCCCTATAGTCATGTTTGTTTATCAAGGTGATTTATTCATATTATTTCACTGAACATAATAGATTCTGTAGCCCATCATCACCTTCCCGTGACCTTGGGTTTTATGGTATGATAACTGTGTCGATTACCGTCTTGCGGGCCACAAATCAGCTGCAGAGTGGCCTGGATGACAACGCGGCAGGGAGCTGCGGATGAACAGGGAAGGCCGCCCTTCCGGGATGCAGAGGGGCGGGGCTGGCGCTGGAGTCACAGCCCGCGCGCTGGGGACAAGAGTCCTGGGAACGGTGGAAAGGGAGGCGAGCTGGACGGACACCTTGATGCTGACGCTTGCGTTTGCTTTCCAGGCCTGCATTTGGCCTGACAGTGCAGATCACACCCCAAGCGCATTGGCCTTTCCGGGCACAAGGCTGCTGGGAGCTCAACCCTTCACTTCCTCCCCAGCCTATCGGGTAAAAAGAAAAACAGCTCCCAGCAGCACAGCAGCTGCTCTGTGCAGTGCAGGATCTATGTGCCTTACTGGCTCTCACTATCTCATTTAATCCTCACAGGGGGTCTGTAGTGAGCTCAGTGGCTCTGAGGCGAGCTATTATTTTCTCACTTTTACAAGTGAGGAGTTTGTGATACAGAAATATTGGAGCATCCCATTCTTCCTCAATTTCTTTTACCCCCAAGGCTTTGCCTTGACCTTCAGCCCCTTTGGCTTCAATTTTTCAGAGCTAGTGTTTAAGTTCTTACTGCAAGAAATGAGCTTCGTTTGTGTCAATACCCGGGGGTCAGCTGTCCTAGCCAGCAGCTGATGACAGGGCTCCGGCAGGAGGGGCGGGCCCTTCTGTGGACTGCTCCGCAGAGGCCTCCTGTGTGGCTCCTCATACTGCTGAGATGCTGAAAGAAAAGGACATTTGGAAGAGTCTGGCCTTAGGCGCTTTTAAAGAGCAACTGTCTGCGAGAAGCGTCCAGATCCCAGCCAAGGAATCCATTTCCTCCCGGACGCACGCAGCTTGGAAGGCATGCTTTATCCTGTGGCTTCCGTGCGCCTATTTTTACCCTGTCCACTTACTGACGGGCTGAGATGTCTTTTACTTTCCACTGACCCTGTCACCTTCGGCAATTTATTTCCGGTAGATACGATACTGTGAGAACAAAACCTCACCTCCACCTCCGCCAAACTGAATGGAGCGATGATGACGTTCTCCTCAAGGAGACTCTTACGATTGAAGATGGTTTACAGTCCTGCTTTGAGTTTTTCAATTATCAGAGATGCCGGGTTTTTTAAAGGGTTCAGCCTCTCTGCTGCTGCTGGGTGGAGATTTCCACGTGGGAACCATCTTGCTTGGGGCTGGATCTTGGGAGCTGTTATGGTCGTGTCCCCCTTCCTGGTCTACTTCTGAGGGCAGGAAGTTCTACCCAGGCGGACTGAGCAGCCAATCACAAGAGCACAAGCCAGGCCGAGCCCCTCCCGGCGGGAGGAAGTGGAGCCGCTCGGGAGCTTTGCTCTGCCCGCTGCAGGCCCCAGACGGTCACCGAAGGTCCGGGAGGAAGAAAGCTGACTCAGCACCCAGCTGGGCGTCTCTTGCTGCAACCTTCCTAGCAGCTCCTGAGAAGCCTGCAGACACTCGCCCTCCTTCTCCTGGGAAAACAAACAGAATGATCCAGAAAACAAAGGTACCCTTTCTAAGGGTCGGGACACCATACGCTTCAGTTTCTCTTCCTGTCTGTTGTGCAATGAGAGAGACTACTCAGAGGCCTGCTTGCAAGAGCAAATCAAGATGGAGCGTTGCCCCGAGCTTTAGTTTCCTAAGAAAGCCATAAAGAACTTGTGAGAACATCTGACTTTTAAGGGAGAAATCAGACTCGAATCATAGTTGAGGAAATGTAGGTTTTGTTAGGCAGAGCTTAGTTATACTTTTACGTTCAACTTCTGAGTAATACAGCCACATAGGTCAACATGACAGAAGGATGTAATGTAGTGACACATTTCCCACCCTTGTTGATGCCACGGCCGCCGCTTTCTTCCTTCTCGTGTGTCCTTCAGTGCCATTTGGTGTGTACGATGTCTATTTCCCACTTTCTCCCGTAAAGAACAGCACGTTGTGTTCACACGGTGCTTTCTTTCATTTTACAACAAAGCTTGGAGGTCTTTCGCTGTCATTCATAAGGAGCCGCCTCTTTTTTATGGCCATGTAGTATTCCACTATGTAAATATACTGTAACTCGTTTTATTTTTTTTCTTTGTAGAAAACCTAAGTATTATTTTATTTAGAAAAGAATTTTGAAACTCCTAAAAGTTTCAATACATTTGTATTTATAAAACATAGTCCTGTATCAAGTGTGGAAGCAGAGTGCCAGAAGGCAAAAGCAGAGGCACAGGTACCAGTTAGAAGACTAATTTGAGACGTATTTACTCAATGATAAGAAATAGGATCGGAAACAGGAATTATACAGTGTATGTCAAAAGATAATTCCCCAATTTTTTTGTAACCAAGAACATGCATTGGTACATTGTACATGTAATGATCACATTCATCACTTTTATTTTGTACCTCCACATGGTGCATCTTGGTTTTCCCCCCTCTTCCCCACCCTTCCCTTCTGTTCCCTCCTTCCCTATGTACAGCAGGTTTATTCATATTTTTCCATGAGTTCCCTTTCTCTTTTCTTTCCTTTTTTCCCTTCCTGCTTTTCCCCCTTCTCTCTTCCTAGTTCTCATCTGCTTTGTGTATTATCTTCCTTTTATATAATATCTATTATATGTAACTCATTTTAATACTGTCCTCTAAGGCTGGGCAATAATTTCCTGTGATTTGGCTACTTAAATCTGGTCTCGTCACTGAGCTAAGTTCAACTCTGTCTACTTGGGGGCATTATAAAATGAAGTAAGTTCTCAAGATATGGTGGGATAAAAATACCCAGGGGGGAGAGTCCCTGCTGTGTGTTCCTTTGCAACAATGATTATCTCAGCTAGAGAGGGCCCAAAAGTGAGACTCTAGAATCTTTCTACACCATGACATATGGTGCTGGGTAGCTGCTAAGAAGGATTCATCCATTTGGCAGACGTCTTGTAAATGAACATGAGAACCTTATTTATTTATTTTTTGAGACAAGGTCTCACTATGTACTTCAGGTTGGCCTTGACCTCTCTATGTATCTCAGGCTGGCCTCGAATTCTCTGCAATCCTCCTGCCTCAGCCTTCTGAGTGCTGGGATTAAAGGCATGCACCACCATACCTGGCCAATGGGAAAATTTAAATAGTATTAGTAATAAGTCAGAAGTGTATCAGTGTGTGCTTAAATGAGGATTATTCTAACACTGCTTCTAAAGCACTATAGTTAGCACATTAAAACAGAAAACACATCTGACATGCACTCGGCTCATTACAGCGAGCCTGGGACAAAGCTCCCCTCGCCTTATGGCACGCATGTCAGATGCAGTAGGAAAGGATTCATCGCCTTCTAACTCGGTGCTTTAAAGATTCAAACCGACGCTTTAGTGATTAACCTTAAACAACATTTGAACTATATTTAATTATAGTCTTCGAATCCATTCTCCCCATCTTTGGAGCTACACTATTTATATCACCTGACATCTATTTTTGCTCACCCTCAGGACTGAGCTCCATCAGCTGTGTCCTTAGAACAAAGGCTTTGGGAACACACGCTTTCGGGGTAAAAATGCAGTGTGCTGGGGAAGTGGCAGCACGCTGGACAGCTCAGTCTCCTGCAAACCCAGTTGGGAGAGTTGATTGGAGGTGAAAGCTGGGAGGGTCCTCCTCTCGGGCCTTGCTCTTAGGAGCCTAGGAAGTAGCTGAACTGTGCACGGCCACTGTAACCTGACGAGGCCCATTTTCCACGCTGCAAGTACACCGATCCCTGGGGCACGTTTTGCAATAGAAAGCGTTAATTCACAAAACGCAATCAGGAGGAGGCAGAGGCCCCCGATTTCAAGCCCGCTTCCTTAGGGATACAAAGAAAAAGCATGGTCTGTACTGTAGGGACACACAAGTGGGGTAAGGAAAGCAAAGCAGTGGCGAGCTGCGTGGGGTCCGTGTGTGTGTGGTCAGACCGCATGGCTCTTCGTAGACAACGCATTCAGAAAGGGACACTTTAACTTGATCTGAGGGTGGGGCTTTCAGTTCTCTGATATCCAAAGGTCGCCCATCAGACACCGGCACCTGCCCAAGTGCTAGGTCAGTGGTTTCCACTGCTGTGAGGTAGACATAGTGGCCTCCAATTTCCGAAGAACACAATAAACACTTCTGGTGACTGCGCATCAGAAGTGTGGCCAATAGCAGAGTGGACTGGGGTATTCTACTGAGCAATGTGAACTCTGAGATTGGTGGTAAAAGCAAGTAACTAAAAGCAGGTGAAGCTAGGGGATTTCTTCGTGTTTTCTCCATGCTTGCACCATATTCCCTGTTTGCTGTGATTCCTGTACGAGCAGGAGCCGAAGATGGGGACTGGGACTTGCTCCCCTGTGGCCCCAGTGCCAAGGACACCAGGAGCTCAGTGTGTGCTTACGGCACTGAGCTTTCCCAAGTATCTCTTGTGAAAATGGGAGGGTAAAGGAGTTTGTGGGTATTCATCATGCATTATTAAGCGATTAAAAAAAAACACACACACCAAACCTCGCAGGGCACAAAGAGAAGGATTTACTGAGTAACAAACTGAAGAAACTTAATTTCAAGACTCTTCGCTTGAATAGGCCTCTTCCAAAGCTCTGTACATAATTTTGAAATACTTTCTTAATGATCCCAAAGTTTTGTAAGTTTCAGATTCACCAAATCTGTATCTACTCTGGGCGCAAAATAGCACATAAACGTGATTTGATTTTCAAAATTTGAAAAACAAATATATATACAACACACACAAGCCAAGGATGATACACAGTTTAAAACTATTTTTCTCTTAGCGTGATTATTATTTGATGATCACAATTTTCTATTTGACTAGAATAATCAATTTGTGTCATACTAAAACTTGTACTTTTAGAGCCAGGCCTGTAATTCCAGCACTCTAGGAGGCTGAGGCAGGAGGATCACAAGTTTGAGCCCAGCCTAGGCAACTTAGTGACTTATTGAGACCCTGCTCAACATAGGACCAGCACCCAGGCGTGACAAGAAGACAAGCACATCAGCACTGCCCTGAGTTCCTTCCTCTTGTCCTGCTGTGTCCTCTAAGCCCCAAAGAAGTCATAGCAGAAAAGACCACACGTGAATGGGTGGCCGTGGTCTTGGTGGGGTTGACTATGAGACAGAGAAGCAGAAACAAGTGTCAAGGGGTGACTGGACAACCATAACGTATCTCTGCTGATAGTTCATTCATTTATTTATTCATTCATTCACTGAACAAATTTATATCATGTTCCACGTTCCAGGAACTATTTTATGTGCTGTAGAGAGAGTAGAAGTGAACAAAACAGTTAACTTTGCATTTAGGTATTCACAATATGGTGAAGTCATTTTCTGGTCATTGATGGTACAGTTTTGATTTTTCTAATAAGAGGCAGATGCAGAAACATACTCTCCACACTAGAGAACAGCAGATTTACAACTTTCTAATAAAATTCAGTGACAAGCATGTGTGTGCCTCAAAAATATTAGCATCCCTGGCTTGTGGTCTCAATTCAGACTTTCATGGTCATGGTGCCAGTGGCCCATAGAGGATGAAAGAAGATGTGTCATGGCTCCAAAATAGGAAGTTTCTTCTGGGTAAGGGTTGGTGCAGACAAACATCTGGAACTGTGTCAGGCTCACCACGAGCACATGAAGAGTCAACCATCATCGTCATCATTTTCGTCAAGGGGACAGCATATGTAAAGGCCTGCAGGAAGAGAGCAGAGTGCCATGTACTCAGGTTATTCAATGGAACTTGCGAGAGGAGTGAGGATGGTGGGATCGAGTTAGAGAAACTTGGAGGGGACTGAGCATGGGGGTCCTTTTAAGTCACCCCAAGGAATTTGGACTTTGGCTCTGGGGAGTGACCAGGGCCTCTCAATGTCCTCAACCTCCCCAGTAAGTGGGTATCTTATTCACATTCCTTTGATTTCTACTCAAATGGAATAGCCACGCTTCTCTGCTCCCCTTGTCCTCTTCTGCCATATCCTGGTCTAAGTTGTCATATATTCCCACCATTGCTGACATAGGCTGCCATTCAGAGCACTTTCTTACTCTTGGTTAGCCATGGCCCATTGTCGGCGTGGGTGTACTCAGCCAGGGGTCCCCTTGGACCCTGCACGCTCCCCACAACCAGCCACATGGGCCATTTGTTTCCAGGGCCCCCAGCTCTCAAAGCCTTCCCCAAATTCCCCATCTCGCCCATGTGAGATCTATGCCCCTTCATAAGAGCTTCTCAGTCCTGCCTCCTCTGAAGCCTTTTCTAGGAGGCACAATAGGCTGTGCCTTCCCACCTCTGAACCCCATGCTGAGTCTCCGCCCATGTTCTTCCGCTGCCCCTTGCTCCTCTCTGTTCCTCAGCATAGTGCCGTAAACTCTTGGGAGCCAGGCACGACCTTCTCCCATCTTTCTGCCCCTACGATAGTGTGGGTTTGACTTGCACGGTGGGCCTCAAGTGAGAACCAATTGTACTAAGGTGCCACTTTAGTTTAATAGTCACTAAAAAGATACGCCAAAAACAGGGACATCTGAGAGTCTTACTGCCTCAGCTTCACAGTATAAGTGTCACCCTGTCGCCACAGCAGGTTTCCCACTGTCACATAGGATGCTAACAGGTGGTCTCCAAAGAGATTTTGTATAACCCAATTAAGTGATTTTTGTTTTTTTACTTTGAGACGTTTTACATCTGTCATGTATATACTATTGGTTATTGTGACTCTCCTAAAGGACATATGACATGTAATATTCCTCCACCCCATATACATTAATCACTGGAAACTTCCTTTCGTGGGAGTCCTGTGCAGGTAGGTGTTCTGTAGAATACACTTCAGGAGACACACTGGGAAGGAGTGGAAACCAGACCCCGGGGTGGCCTCCCCGCTTTCCCTCCACCCAGGTCTGCCTTGCTTTCTGCCGGGAAGTAGAGAGTCTCGGCAGAGGGGAAGGGAGAGCTGAGTGGCCAGGACAGCGGTGGGTGTGTTCCCATCCATTCGGCCAATCACAGAGCCCAAGGGAGTGGCTAGTCGGGATGTTTCAATGTAATTAAAATGAATTCAGTTGTTGAAGCAGTAGGTTGCCGGTAAGTTGGGTGGAGAGTGATAACTTCATGAGTGGAAACAAATAAAATCATTCTTCCTTTCTCCTCTCCCTCTCTCCTTTCTTTCTCTTCTGAAAAACATGTCTGTCCTGTTTTTAGAAGCACTTACTTGATCCAGGGCCTTCAGGCTTTACCTAGCTTCTCTTCTTTGTCTCCTTCCCCTGCTTAACTACTGCTATCGACTTTCTAGATTCTTGTAAACTCAACACACTGAATAATGAGGTTAATAAAACCAGTGCACTCCTCTGCCATGTACACAGACTATTTCAATAAAAGTGCCAAATGCATGATTAGCTCAGATTTAATCATCTTTTCTAACATCTTATAAATTTTCCCTGATGAACCTATTGGATTTCCAGTGGGGGCTTTACTTACTCAGTTGTTAGAATTTTAATTCCCGTGGCCTTGATTAGAGTTTGTATATTTATAGCTTCTAACGTTTCTTCGGAGAATTATTTCCCCCATGAAAATGACTCTGAAATTCAACAGATCAGACATGTTGGGAGCAGGGGCTGGCTCTGGCCAACCCTGGGCCTTGGGTCAGTCACTCGACCTCTGGTCAGCCCCTTTATTTCATTTGAAAAGCTTTCTGTCCACTCTTAATTCACGACTACCACAGGACTAAATCATGCAAACTATTCAAGTGGGGGATTTCTTTTTTTAATGAAAGGACAGTTCTTTAAATTGCATATATTCATTCAATAAACGTGGGCAGCCTCCCGTGGACCAGCGCCAGGGATACAAAATGAATCAGGCAGGTACTGTCCTTAACCAGCTGACCTGAAGCTTCTGCGCTAACGGGACAGGGAGGCCCCAAACAACTTTCTTTATCTGGTTTTCAGGCACATAGGAAATGTAGCAATAGTTGAGATTATTTTGAACAGAGTAAACAGGCTCGATCAGGTGACATGCTGAAAATCTAGTCTTATTTAGAGTACAGATAAACTGTAGAGGCAAAAGATACTTTTTGCTAATCTTTGGGATGCAAACTGTTCTGAAATATAACAAATCTTTTGGACTGAATTCCTGTACTGTTGAAAACCCTACCAAAAAAAAACAACAACGACAAAAAGAAAACTAAGTAGGAACTAACACGGAAGGTTAAAAAATAGACATGTAGAAAATGGAGCACAGATAAGTCAGGATTTCAGGGAGGAAATCGGCGATTACCGTGAGTGCTTGGTTTAATGAAAGATGGAAATACAAGACCCACAAGAATCTAAGATAGTTTAAAATGTATCAGGTAGGTCAAGCTCTGCTGAAATGTGACCAACACAGAAGCCTGGGGATGTGTCTTGCAGATGCATAGTTGGAAAGAAAATTATTCTTTGCTTACTCTTTCTGCAGCTGGCTGGGATAAGCAATCTAGGAGGAACTTCTAAGTGTGGGCAGGATGATGACAAATTCTAACAAGCCTTCCTTCACATTTCCACGGTGACCCTGTCATCAAGGCATCCTGGGGTTTAGTCATGGTCTTGCACTGGATCACATCTAGGCTGGGAAACGAGGCGAAGAGAGTAAGTCCCATTGCCCACGGCCAGCAGGAGGCGCTAATCCAACAGGAGAGAAGTGGGGTAACATCTCTGGCAACAGTTCACCTCCACTGGGCACCTACTGTGTGCCTGCCTCTGTGCCGCCCCCTTTAATGTCTTTCAATATGCATTCAAATCAGTGCTGTGTTCACCCAATTTTAGAGCTAAGAAAGGCACAGAGAGGCTAAGTAACCTGCCTTAGCCCGTGAATCCAAGAACCAGCAGGAACCAGCATCAGAAACTCTGTTACTTCTGAGCTGCAGGGCTCACCGCCTTCCCGAGAGTGTATTTTCTACCCTGGGGTGAAAGAGACACTTCTTGCAACATTTCCGGTGTTCGCTCTACCAACAGGAACTTTTCTGTGATCGCGTTGCCCAAGTGCTGGGAAGACGAAGTGAAAGAATATCAATCTATGCCCAGCCCCAAGGAACAAGAGCTGGCTAAGGCTGGGGGTCAGAAACCCAATAAACTAAGGCTAAAAAACACGGGCCAGTGCAAGGCCCTCAGACAAGGGGTGTGCAGGTACCAGCAAAACAGTCAGCCTCACGGGGAGCCCCGGAGAGCAGGGATCTCGGAACCGCAGGGGAACATTGAGAAAGGCCATTCCAAAAAATGTGCTCAGGGCAGAGAAAAAAGTAAGGAACAAAAATGACTTCAGGGTCTGCCTCTGGACACGGAGGCCCTGAAGGAAAGGACCCGGCGTAACCCGTCCCCGGGGAAGCCGTATGGGCCGGAACTGAGTCCGGCAGGCCCAGCCTCCCGTGGCACTGCCACCTGACAGCCTCCCGGTGGGTCGGCACCTCTGTGAGCGCCAACGGCCGATTCAGGGCGAGTGGAGCCCTTTCAGGAAACCACGGTCAGCGGGAAGAGCGGGATTTAGATAAAATGGCAAAAATGCTGTTTCCCATCAAGACTCAGTTCCTGGAGGAATTAAATCACCTCCCAGAGCACAGGCTCAGGAGCCACCGGGAGCGTCACAGGAGTCGATGAAGGTAAGAGAAGAAATGG
>PVJO010022493.1:0-27893 GCA_004026905.1 Hystrix cristata | reverse complement strand
GGGCTCACGGGATGGATGGATCCCACCTGCAGAGCCCAGGGATCACGGGATGGACAGATTCAGAACTCAGGGGACAGACAGGGCCCAAGGTTTGTGGGATGGATGGTGCCCAAGCTCATAGGTGGGAAGCTCTGAAGGGCTGCCTAACCCGTGGGCAGAGCCCTCATGAGCCCTGTGGGACATGATTGAGACCCAGAAAGCCTAAGCCATGGGAAGAAGGTTGTAACTTTAGAACAAAAGGCAATAACCAATAGATCAGCCCTAATAAAGAATGAAGCCAACCCTGACCAGTTCACATAATTTAGCACCTGCCAGAATAAAAGGGAAAGCTCTTAACGTGAGTCCCCTGCAAGGTGCCATTATGACGCTGTGTACACAGAGAGCATCATCTGACCCAGGAAGAAGGGGGAGCGGTGACCTGAAATACTTTCCAAAGAGAGCAGTTTGTAGAAATGAACTCTGAGATAATCCGGATGTTGGAATCAACGAAGACTTTAGAACAACTACTTTTAATATCTTCAAGGACTTAAAGGGAACATTGAACATAAGGAGTGATCAGATGAGAATTTCAGCAAAGAAAGTGAAGTAGAATTTTTAAAAGAAAATTCTAAAACTGATAAGTAAAATATCTGAAATGAAAAATTCTCCAAAAAGATTTAATCACACTGCGGAGACTGGAAGAACTGATGTTGGCTTCTCTGAAATCATCTGAAGATAAAAAATTTTAAAATAGTTTTATCCTGTCCTTTGTTGTTCGGAAACCTCCATTTCCTCCCTGTCTCCTTAATGGAAACAAAACCCTGATGTCCACAGCCTTTTGCAGTCAAACCCCAAACAACCTCCCATTCTTGTCCCTGACCCTTGGCCCAGGCCATTTCTGCAAACCCAGCGAACTGCCCAGCTCCACCCTGCAGCTCCCTGCCTCAGCGCTCACTGGAGAGTCCTTTGTCCCTGTCCCCAGGATATCAAAGGCCCCTCACTCACAGCAATGTCCTCAGGGCTCCCAGCTGGTGTGAGACATCAGCCTTACGGTCTCCCCCAGGAGACGTGAGAAAACAAAATGACAAGGACACTTACGGTGTGCTTTTCTCCAGGTCCTGCTCATGGCCATCTGTCCTGTGCAAACCACCGAGGGCTGGTCCCTACTTTACCTCCCTGTGTGCACGTGTGCAACACACATGAGTGCTGCAGCTGGCTCAGGCTGGAAGGGTAGGCATGTCCCCATGTGTCTGCTGTGCCAGGCTGCCCAATGGGTCACCTGCTGATGCTCAGACGTCCTGCCCCAAGGGCCTCTAGAGGCATGGCACCTACCTGATCTCTCACTGGGCCCTTTTGCCCAGCCCAATTTCCATTCCTCTGGAGAACATGTCCCTGGGGTCCCAGACAATCCACCCCCTTGAGAACTCTAGGAGACCAGGCAATAGCCTGAGGATTTCAAAGTATCTTCAGAGCATCAGTGTCCACTCACATCTGCTGCTAAGGCTCCGAGAAGACTCAGCCCCTAAGTCACAGGCTGTGTGTCATCATCTGAGCTCAGCCCCACTTTGGGGCTTGGGGAGAAATGAGGCCGTCTACGCTCCACCCAGCACGGGGCTAGAGGGGCAGCAGGAAGTCGCGTGGGCTCTGTGGATGGAGGACTGGCTCCCACACCCCCAAGCTGTCCTCCAACTTCAGACAACTCTCTATGTATGGGCGAGAGCACCAATCTCGTTCCAACTTTTAAAGAAAAGGTGTTTTCGTGACGAAGTTAGTCACAAACCACGTGCTGGCTTGGAGGCTAGTTTCCAAGAGCAACAGCAGCAGGAAGACAATGTGGCCACAGAGAAATCAGATATGCCAAGAGTGACCCTGAGAACAGCCGTGAGCATGGGGTGAGCTGACGTGTCCCCTATTAGCCAGAGAACAAGACCAGTAGAGACGTGTGTGTGTGTGTGTGTGTGTGTGTGTGTGTGTATGCAAAGAGGAACCCAGAATGTGTGAAAAGAGCCCTGTGAGAAGCTGCACTCTACAAACCCAACCTCCGCATTGTGGATGTCGCTCGAGCAGAGCACTGGCCTAACAGGAGTGAGGACCTGGATCCAGTCCCAGCACAGCCCAAAAACAAACAAACAGAGGAACAGACAAACAGAAAACCACATATCTTTGAATAACATGCTCTAAAACAATTTACTTTTTTTGTTTGTTTGTTTGTTTTTTGAGACAGGGTCTCACTATGTAGTTCAGGCCGGCCTTGAGCTCACTATGTTGCCCAGGCTGGTCTCCAACTTGCAGCAATCCTCCTGCCTCTGCCTCCCAAGTGCTGGGATTACAGCTGTGCGCCACCATGCCCGGCAACAATTTACTTTTTAGTACGTGTAATAGAGCTTTGGCCCAAGGGCCAGCTGTATAGGTTGCCTGCTGCCCCAGGCCTCCCGGCCCTGGTCCCAGGGGGTCCCTCTGTCCCCAGCCCCACAGTGCACATGCAGGGTACGGAATGCACACAGGCGTGTGTGTTGCGAACTGTCACCCACACAGCACATGACGCTGCCCGCCTGCGTGCCGGCCCCAGCCTGGTGCCTGCAGGAGTCTCTGGTGAGGAGAGGCGTCTCCTTCTCAAGTCATGGAGGTGGAGCGGGGGTCCTCGTAGACACTGAGTGTGGAACATCCTCACAGCTGGCTGCCAGTGCGCTGCAGAGAATCACAGAGGAGCTCACGCTTTTAACAGAGTGAGTGGAGGGAGGCCTGGACTGGGCAGCTGCGTGGAGGAGTGGTGTCCGCCAGGCTTTCTCCCGCGCCGTCTCCTTCTCTGGCTCCCACCATGGGCGGCGACGTCCTCAGCTCAGTGCTCAGGGCCACCATGCAGCACACGGGTCCTGGTTTCCTCCCTGCTCAGAGACGAAGAAGGCCTGGTGTGCGCACAGTTACACTTTACTGGTCTATTTGGGATCTGTGACCTTTTGAGATAAATGTATCCTGAATGTGTTTTAAAAGCTGCCCACATGCTTACTTTCCAGTCATTCCCATTCGCTCTTCCTGGCATTCCTGTGGCTGACGTTCATGACACTGGCAGCACGGAGCGTGCAAATCGTGCCTGTTCTGCCAGACCTCGTCTGGGCTCTGTTAGGCCCAGAGACCCACCCCTCCTAGAGCTTCATAAACTAACAGGTCTCAGGGCGTCCAGGTTTTAATAGAGGGTAATTTTACTACCAGCATCGTCCAGTTGCAGATACTTTGGCACTGAGCAAGGGCTCCTGGCGTGGGAATGAGGGAATAATGGCATTCTGGGCACAGGAGCACGGGACATGTCAGGAAACAGCTCGTAAAGGGGCCTTTCCAGGGTGTGTGCCTGGGTCGCTGGCACAGCAACCACTGGCCTGGCGTGGACAGAGCGTCCTTGCTCCTCACACTGCAGAGTGAGCTGGCCAGAACCCACAGCCCCTGCATGGCCGGGCCTGACACTTCCCGCCACACAGACGACCCACCTCTGATGCTCTGGTCCTCGCCTCAGTGGCATCCACCTGCCCTGACTCAGGTGGCTCAGGGCGCCTCCCCCCTGGACAGCAGGAACCCTGCGCCATCCCAGCACCAGCACCGTGTCCCCCGCAGATGCACAGGGAACGGGCTTGCTTGTGGCAGAGCCCAGTGCTGATGGTGGCACTGACAGTGACAGCCACGCTGGGTTGGGAGCAGTGTCGCCGCCTGACTCCAGCTGCTGGAGTTTTCTGACGGGAAACAGCACTGCTCCAAGCAGAGGGGCATCACCCTGCCTGGCGGGGCGGCAGCTGGCTGGTACCTTGGCACCGCTCCTGCCTCACCGTAACCGCAAGCCTTCCCCGCAGCCACGGCGCCTCGCCCTCCGGTTCCCGATGGCGGGAGGCCACTGCGGGCAGGGAGCAGCTGCGGCTCAGGATAGCCTCTGGCGTGTGCCGCCCAGGGCACCTTGGACCCAGCCTAGTGCACATCGAGACGCCGCCCGGCAGGCTGCTGAGGACGCACCACCATCTTTTGCTTAACCTTTTTAGTTCTAGGTGCACATAATCCTTACATGTATTTACAGGACATGTGTAACGTTTCAGTACACGGATATGATATGTAATGGTTAATCGGCCACTGGCAAAGCAATCCGCTCAGACAGTCAGCTGTCTTTTGGGGATGTCTGATGGCTCACTAGCTTTTGATGTCGAGTTCGTTGTTGACCCTACTGTGCTGTGGAAAACCAAGAGCTGGTCCTCCCACCCTGCTGTGCCGAAAGCCAGTGTCAGGTGAGATGAAAGCCAGTGCCCACAGCATCTGTGGATGCAGCCCGCCTGCTGCCCACTGCTTTTCTACAAAGTGTATTTAAGACTTCAACCTGGGAGAAGGGCCCAGGGTCATAAATGAGTAGGGTGCAGTTGTAATATAATCCACATCCCATCCATGCATAATTTAACTACGTGAGAAGGAAAGAAGCTGGGAGCAAGAGATTCTTCTTGCTGGCCGTGGGTCCAGCTCAAAGAGGCGTGAACAGCCCCTGTTCCCCTGGGTCCCGCAGAGCCCCAGGGACGCAGAGCAGATTGTCTGGCGCATCCCGGCTGAGCCAGCGGGTGCCTTGTGAGGTTCAGCTGTGAAAGGTCTTGTGGTACCAGGCTTGGAGAGAGAATGTACTTTCAAACCGGTAGAACAAGGCCCCAAGTCTGACAGGAAGGAAGGACCCAAATTTATGAGCTTTCTTGCTTCATGCTGGGACTCGAACTCAAGGGAGAAAAACAAAATCCTCTGTGAGGGGCGTTCATAGTTATGTATAGCACTGCGCCATCTGGGTCACCTGCCTGAGGACACAGCATGTGTGAGGGGGAGGGGGAGGGGGTGACCCAAGATAAGGAGCAGGGAGACCATCCATCCATCCGTCCACCCTCTCGTGAACGGCACTCAGGCCGGGTCTGAGCCATGTGGGAGGGAGGAGATGCCAGGCACACTGCCCAGGGGCCCCGGAGGTCACCCGGCTGCAGGCCAGGCCTGGGTGGCTCTGCAGCCCTGGGATCCCTCTCCTGGCTGTGTAGGAGGCCGAACATGAGCGGATCTGGGTCAGTTCTCAGGTCTGCGTGACCCAGGCCGGCCACTCAGCCTCTCTGGTTAGTAGGCTGACAAATACCTCCTGGAACCCTTTAGGCATTGGACCAGAAGCCCCAGGTGTGCCATCCCGGTGGTGGGCTGAGGGCCCTGCAGCAGCCTGCAGCAGCCTTGGCTCCCCTGCAAACACGGTGTGGAGACTTCAGGAGGCCTGTGTACGTGCTGCATCCCCCGCACAGGACACACGGTCCCTCCCGACCCCCAGCTCTGCAGCCTGACACCCAGGTTCATTCTTAGGTGGAGGAGGCAGAGGCCCCCACCCACAGGACAAGAGGCCCAGGAACTGTGTCTTCTTGGGGCCCGTGACACACAGCTTCACTGTCCGGGCTGGATCGTGGCAGGGAAGCTCAGGCCGCGGGCCGTTTCCCACCCATGCTACATGGGTCCTCCCGAAGTAAAGGTGGGAAGTGTCCACTGTGGGGCGCTCTGGACAAATATTACCATTCTCCTGCCGTTGGGCTCCCTTCTGTCCATGTTCACCCTGGTGTGGGACGGGCACGGGCTCCAAGTGGACCCTCGGGACTTCCAGGCAATGTGTGCATGTCGACTTCGGGGGTGGGGGGGTCCCTGAAGGCTTCAAAGTTTGGGGCAGCAGCAGTGAGGGGCTGGTGATGAAGGGAAGGTGTTGTGTGGGCTCCCTGGACTGCAGAGCAGACTCAACCATGGCCAGCCACCCTGGCCCAACCTGTAGCATCGTGAGGCCAAAGACAAACGAAACCGTTTTTTAAAATGTCATTTTAGCAAAAGAAACCAAAGTGGATAAACATAAGGCAAGTGGAGAAACACAGCTCTGCTAAATGCTAGACACTGCTCAGCAGCACAGGGAACGCGTCCCTGCCTCCCGGCGAGGGAGAACCGTGGGCACCACGTCCCGAGACAGAGAACACTGTGGAGAGTCAGGGACAGCAAAACCTGCATCAATCTGCAGTGACAGAACCTGGAGCCGTGACAGTGGGGGGGTCGGTGGCAAAGGGGAGCGGAGGGCACGTGAGGGAACGGGGTGTCCCCTGGTGCTGGGCTGATGTCCCTGCTCAGCGCTATCAGCTGGGCGTGGGAGTCCGGATTTCACCGTGTGGTTGTTGTATCCCCACGAGTTGATTGTTTGTTAAATTCATCTCTTCAATGAGAATATAATTAGAATATGAAAATATGCACCATCATCTGGACTTTGAGGCCCACGAGGCTTGGAACGTAACTGCTCCACCCCACACTGTGACCCACTCGGGCACCTGCGGCCCAGATCCTCAGGGACTATGTGTCACCTGCCGCAGCAGGCTGCAGTCAAGCTTTGTGCAGAAGCAGCTTCCGCCTTGCTTGGAGGCAGCTCCTTGATCGTACCGATGGCACATGCCTGTGGTGAGGACATGCTGGGAGGCCCAGGCGTCTTAACCTGGGCTGGCCCTCCTCTCATGACGACTCTGGGCATCCCACACAGGTGCCCTCTGCACCATCGCTCATTCTCTTTTCCGTGTTTGCCCCCCCACACACACACTTCACCAAGTAGCAAAGCACCTGCAGGGCAGGGCTTGTGTTGATCTGTTGCTGTTCCAGTCAGTACTGAGTAGATGCTCAGCAAACACTGCACATGTACATGGACAGACAGACGGGTGTACGGATGGATGGGTGGAGGTTGGGACTTGAACTTGCAATCCTCCTGCCTCAGCCTCCGTCAGTCTTGGGATTCCAGGCAAGCCACGCTGAGCCTGATCACCACGCCTGGTTGCCTGGCTCTTTCTAAACCTAAACCCTCTGTGACACCGTTCGAAGCTTTCAGGGGCCAGTGCTCTGTGGTCAGGCGTTTCCATGTCAGTTCTGCTTCCTGTACTTCTGGGATTCCGCTCTGGCCTTGGAGGGGAGACTGCTCCAGATGGTCCTGAGGCAGGACTGGGTGGCCTCACCGGCAGCCAGAGCACCTGGGGATGGGACAGGGAAGAGCCCACTCAGTCATCGCAGGTTTGGGCTGGGAGAGACGGCAAGACACACTGGAGGAAGAGTGGAGAGGTACCAGGTTTGTCTCTGCAAGATCTAAAATTAATTAGCATTCTCCCCGGGCCATAAATCACAGCCCTGGCAGCCTCTCCAGCTGCTCTGATGATAACCTCCAGCCTCTGTCACCAGGTGGGGGGCCCTTCTGGGGAGCCAGGAGGCCTGGGGTGGGGCATAGAGGCCGCCAGCAGCCTCCCTCAGGCTCCTCAAGGAGCAGAGCCAGGAGACCGGAGAGGGAGGGCAGCTGAGCAGAGGCCCAGGGCCAAGACAGCCTCCCACACACAGGGCCTGCTGGCCTCCTCCATGCCACCAGCCCCTACCCGGCATCGCCTTCTTGGAAGAGGACCAGATGCAAGGCGCTGTCACAGTCACGGCAGCCTCTGGCCAGGCACTGAGAAAGGGACAGCAGCTGCCGCAGGTCACAGATCCCTGCAGGTCCCACGTGTTCCCGGGCATCAAGGTGCTGCTCACATCCCCAGTGGTCCCCCCACCTGCCAGGCAGGACACAACCTCACAGGCTGCAATTGGGGTACCCAGTGGACTCGGTACACAGGGCTCACACCTGGAGCCAAGTCCTTGTGGACCCCCGTGCTGACTCTGAAGGCAGGGGTCCCTTCAGCTCACCAAACCCCTGGGGAACAGACGACAGAGCGGTGTGGACACTGCCACACTATTGCTGTCCCTAAGCCTGGACACAGACTCTTGGCCCAGCCCTCCCCAAGCCAAGGACCCCAGGACTCCGTGAACACGGCTCCCTGACGCCTCTGTGGTGTGTCCTCCCTGCAGTGCCCAGGTAGGAGAGCTGAGGGCTGGCAAGGACTCTGTTCCTGTGACCTGGCCTCTGATCAGTGTGTTAGTGCTGGCCTCTGGCTTGCCGTACAGGTCAGAGGGGTGACCAGGCCAGGCTGAGGCCAGGATGGTGGAAACTGAGCTCTGAGCTCGAGGGCAGAGCACTCGGCCTCCTTCCTGCGCCCTCCTGGCTCCTCGGGCAGGTGCTGGCCGAGACCCAGCCCACAGGACACAGAGGAAGCAAATCCCATCCAACCCCAGCAGCACAATCCGGCCAGGTGCAGCTGTGAGGGGCGGCAGGGTGACCAGACGTCAGGCCAGGTCATGGCACGCGCCTGTCACCTGCCTCTCATGCCTTGTTCTTGAGGTCTAGAAGGGACAGTCACTGAGGCCACCTCGCCTGGGCCAGGTCAAGGAGGGTGGGCACCTCATGGACTTCCTGTGTGGGAGCCCAGATCCAGGGGACAGTGGTGGACAGGCAGGGACATCAGGTGTGCCGGGCCCCCAGCCCCAGCCCGCAGGTCCATGAGGCACCAGCCCCGACAGAAAGAGACAGCAGGGGCCACCCAGTGCCCATTGCCTGCAAGGCAGGACCTGACCCAGATCCCTCACCAGTGCTGAGTGGCAGCCTCAGCTGGACGTGGATGCGAGGAGACGTGGTGTCTCCTGTCCCCACTGTGTCACAGCCACAACTCCTGCTCTATGATCTTGGCGGTCAGGGGCCTCTCTGACCTCTGGGGTATCATGGCACGGTCAGGTATCTGGGCTCCTGCACTCCTTTGCACCCCCTTCTTCAGGACCAGCCTTCCTCATGGTGTGGAAAGGCGCTCCAGCAGGGACAGGAGGGGGGCCAGGCTGGCAGATTCTGTCCCAGCTGCATCCCTGGGTCCTCGCTGCCCTGGAGTCTGGACCCCTGGCTCACACTGTGTGAACCAAGCTCTTGAACTCAGTCTCTAGCCTGGCAGCTCAGGCCCTGCGGGCCCAGGCTACTCTCTGCAATGCTGGTGAGGGGTGCAGGGTCGGTTGCGAGGTTCAGGCCCGGGCTCAGCTGGACATGCCCCTCCCTGGGCTGTCTGGGGAGGGTCCTGACATCTGGCGGATTCCGTGACAGTGGCTGGTCTGGGGCGACTGTGCTGACACCTGTGTCTTTCAGGTGCCATCCCTAGGGAGCATGGTGCACAGCAGGTGGACGCCCTGGCTGCCCGTCCTCGTGGTAAGTGGCCCTGGCACTCGCTCATGCCGAACCCACTGGTCCAGGCCAGGCCCCTTACCCACAGGAGCCCTAGATCTCCGGTCCTCAGCCTCGGGAGATTCGGTGTCCCCAGGGTGAGGTGGGAGCCCTGGCCACAGCATCTCCTCCCCCAGCTGTGTGTGTGAGATGTGTTCCGGTGGGCAGAACCCTGGACACTACTGGGCCCAGGCAGATTCATCCAGCTCTCATCTGCCAGCCAGGCCCACAGGTAGACACAGGTGCCCACAGCCCACCGCCTGTGTGCTGAGCCTCATATTCCAGCCCTCTTGGGCAAGGGTGGGGACATACGACAATGGCCTATGTTCCCAGCGCCTGCTATTCAGGTGCTCGGGAGCAGGGCCACCTGATCACGACCTTGGAGATAGTGTAGGCAAGGAGGACCTGGAGCCACTGGGCCTGTGGGCCTGGACGGCGGGTGGGGTGGCTTGGCAGGTGGGCTGGAGGGAGGTGGGTGGTCGTGCCGGGGGGTGATGTGTGCTGGGTGTGGCACCACACATAGCGGCTGGGTCACTGAGTGTGTCCTGAGGTATGGTGACTGCGGCAGCTTCATGTGGTGCAGGTGTCACTGGTGCACTCAGCCGGGGCAGAGTATTCCAGCTGCGGCGAGAACGAATTCTACAACCAGACCACTGGGCTGTGCCAGCTGTGCCCTCCCTGCGGGCCGGGCGAGGAGCCCTACATGGTGAGGGCGGGACGCAGGCCGGGCAGGGCGGCTGCCACAGGGCTGAGCGCCGAGCACCTGCTCACAGGACCCTCTCCCTGTGTCTGGGGATCCCCTCCCTGCTCTTACTCAGGGAATCAGACCTTCTGGGTCAGGAGCAGCAGTAGTCTCAACCTGGAGCAGCCTCTCTCTCCTGTGGAAAGGTGGAGCTGCCCGGGCTCTGGGTCTGGGAGAGGCTGAGAAAGTGGGTACCAGGGCTGTCTGTGGTTGGCACCTGGAGGTTGCCCTTGGGATGGGCCAGGGACCAAGCCAGGTCTCTGCCCAGGCTGTCGGGGTCCCTGCACTCCTCACTCACCACCGTGACTGCTTCTCGGCCAGTCCTGCGGCTATGGCACCAAGGACGAGGACTATGGCTGTGTGCCCTGCCCCGCTGAGAAGTTCTCCAAAGGGGGCTACCAGATCTGCAGACGCCACAAGGACTGTGAGGGCTTCTTCCGGGCCACAGTGCTGACACCGGGGGACATGGAGAATGATGCTGAGTGCGGGCCGTGCCTCCCTGGGTAAGTGCAGCCCTGCGGGCACCTGGAGCAGTGTGGACAGTGTGGGAAGTGCAATGCCTGCTGCGTCCCGCACAGGGCAACGTCCAACAGCAAGGACGTCACTGCACACTGACAGGCAGCACCAGGTGACTGCCCAAGGGAAGCCACTCTGCTGAGTGCTCACAGTGAGACAACACATGCGGAACACTTTGGAAGGGAAAACTAGACTTCTACGTGAGGTATGGGACATTCTGGAAAACCTGAGGGCAAAAGGTACTAATGAAAATGTTTCCATCATGCTATGCCTACAATCTCACCACACTGGGGTTATGTATCAGACATTTTCCAAACTGCAATTATCCAGAAAGCCATGAAGAATAAATCATCCTCTTTCCAGGCAGCATGTGTAAGTAAATTCTGCCCAGAACCAAGAACACACAGCCCGACATCTGTGAATACTAAGCCACCACTGCTGCTGCTTCCGTGTGGTGGCCACGGAGCATAACGCTTTCCAAGTGCAGGTGTGGTGGTAGAGCTGGAGACAGCGATAAAGGTGATGGAGATGATGATAAAGGTGGGAGTGGAGATGGATGGAGACGATGGAGATAGAGGTGAGGGAGGTGGGATGACAGCAACAATGATGATAGAGGAACAATTGGAAGTGTGGATGATGGGGTTGGAGGTGGTGATGGAAAAGGAGATGACGGTGATGGAGGTGATGATGATGATGGAGGTATGATGGGGGTGAGAGAGGTGAGGGAGGTGTGATGGAGATGGTGACGATGGTGATGGAGGTGGTGACGATGGCGATGATAGGATGGAGGTGTGATGGAGGTGGTGGCAGTATAATGGAGGGGATGGCAGTGATGAGGGATGTGGCTGGCTGTGGTCATGGCTCAGTGGGGCTGTGAACAGTTCATTGCACTTCGCAGTGTGCTTGTACAGGTGTTGTCTCCCTGGGTCACTGTGTTGATTTAAGAGGAGAAAGAAAATAGGAAGATATATATTCGAAGGCTGACATTGAGCAGGAGCATAGACAGAAGTATGTCAGAAAGACCCACCAACGTAAAAACAGATGGAGAGTGAATTAAGCCTTTGCAATGAGGACACACAAGAGGTGATCAAAAAATAATGTGTGTTTAAATTTTTAACAATGTATTAGAGTAGGGGCTGGGGATTTAGCTCAGTGGTTAAAGTGCTTGCCTTGCAAGCACAAGGACCCGAGTTCGATCCCCAGCAAAAAACAAAAACAAAAACAAAAAAACCAAAAAATGTATTAGAGTTAAAAAAAAAAAAAAGCACTGCTAGTAATCTCCTGCAAAATCCTCCCCCTCATTCTGAACACACTCACCCCATCGTTCTTGTGTCACTTTCTGAGACATTTCTGGAGTCCTCTTTCATGAGTGTCTTTACAAGGTGTGATCAAAAACATGGCAAATGCAGCTGAGTGCCATCTATATGAAGGTAGCTGGTAAAAACATGACAGTGTGTCCTCAATCATCCATCTCATTCACCAGATCTGACACTGTGCAGCTTCTGGCTCTTCCCAAAGACAAAATGACCATGAAAGGTCGACATTATAAACTGATTCAGGACATCAAGGCAGCCACAACAGCACGACAGAAGACACTCAGGAGCAAACACTCCCTGCGCTGCTTCAGACAGCGATGGGAGCCCAGGGGGAAGTGTCCGAGGTGAGGGTGGGTTTGGAGGGGGATTAATGGCAATGTGTATTTTATTGTAATGAGTTTTTTATTTAAAAACACACTGTATTTTTCTATCAGACCTTGTATATTTTGAAACCTAGTCCAGTTTTGTCAGTGAGAAGCTTCCCCTTCCTTGGTGCGCACCACCATCCCTCTGCTGGTGACTCTGCCTGTTTTCTGTCTTGACTCAGGCCGACCTCCTGAGTACAGACTCCGGTGTCCAGCTACCTGCCGGCACCCCTGAGTCAATGTCCCTGACACGAGTGATCCAAACATCTGTCAAATGAGTTCACAAAACAAGAGAAACTTATCCTAGAACCTTACTTTTCAGTATGCAAGAAAAAAAGCAGAGAGCTATAAACAGGAGGGCTATGGGACTATTAAAGAATTGTGCTAAGAGCAGAAGCTTTTTCACTGATGGGTCTAGTTTGGTTGCTGCAGCTTCAAGTGCTGGTCAGATGATGGAGTAGCCCCACTGCCCAGGAACCACTGGGAAACACTGTGTGTCCCCTGAATGACAGACATTCAATAGACTTTGATGGCAGACACTGGAATCTGTCTCTGAGAGCATGTACACTTCCTGAGTTTCATCTTGATTGAGTCACTCACTGATTTTATTGGTGCAAATATGAGATCCACGAAAGAAAGGCAGAGCTGTAAGGATTAAGTGCAGGAAAGACATGAACAGTGCTCACCTGGAAGGAGATGAACCCTGTTCGCAAAACCTAAATTTATCTCCAGAGTCTGACTCAGACCCTAAATCACAGAAGAGCTACAATATTCAGTCCTGTGAACCTCTCAGCTCCAAGAGACGAGGTGGGCAGCAGGGGCCGAGGGCAGCCGAGGAGCAAGACAAGGAAGTTGGCCACCACCGCAGGCAGTGTCCCAGACGCCCAGGAAACCCTTGCCTCCTGGTCAGGTTGGGGACCTGGGATTCTGGGAGACTTCTGGAGGGAGGTCAGGCCAAGAAACCAGGCAGAGTTCTCTGACGGGGACGCTGGGCCCAGCTCCTGGGCCGGGGTTGATCATCCCTGAGGGCATGAAGACCCCAGGGTCAGGCAGGCCCGAAGGAAACTGGCCCTGGAGACAGGCTGCAATTTGTGGCTGCCTCGAAGGACCTAGACCAAGAGGGCGGCTGCCGATAGAACAGAGCAGCTATTCTGGCTGTTTCCAGCACAGCAACTGGATGGTCCTCTTATCTTCAGCACCAGGACAGAGCACGGCCTTCTGCCCTGCTGGAGGGGGATATGGTGTCCCAGGGCCAACCCAGGTGTGGCCAGTGTTCTGCCACTCTCCAGGGGCCCTCCACGTGCTTTTTGTTTAAATCAATCCCTCCCATTCCCACAGTGAACTCCAGGCCTGAAAGGGGCAGGACGACAGGGTATTTTGGCAAGGGGCCTCAGGAGCTCCATGAAAGGCTGTTTTCACCCTGAATCCCCGTGGTTACTGCACTGCTGCGATACAAATCAGCTCTGTTTGTCTTCCGACCAGGCTGCACCAGCCTCCCCTGTGGTTTGGCAGGCTGGCTGCTCATTCTTTGCCTCTCCACTGTATCCTGTGAGCAGCATGGGGGCTTTCCTGTGGGAGGGGCAGGTGTGGGAGGACTGGATGGGGGGGGAGATTTCATAATCTCCCCAGAGCCCTGGGGCCAGTGCAGACCGGAGGCCCCACTGGCTCCCTCCGGCAGAAGTAGAGGGCTGGGACTTCGAGGTGCACAGCTAATAAAACAGAGGCTAGAAAACAACCACAGAAAGTTCAGTACGCACGGTGGGGGGGGTGCCCCCTCCTGCACTGGAATTAGGGAAGGTGCTGACACCAGCTGCCTTCATTTAATTGACTTCTCATGACATGACAAATGACACCGGGCTCAGGGAGAAGCCAGAGCTGGTGGAGGGAAGGCACTGGGCCTGGGAGGAGGCCCTGTCGTGGGGTGGCCTTCAGGGACACGGCCACAGTGGCAGCCCCCACCCACTGGTATGGCCTTGGGCCAGGGCCAGGAGCATGGCTGGAGGGGAAGGCGTCAAGCACAGCTGCTATGACGAGTGTGTGACCACTGCACAGCAGGCGGCCCTGGGGGCCTGAGGTCCGGAGACCCTTGCTGCCTTTCAGGCTGTTCTCAGGGCTAACCAGCTTCCCTTGGGGACAGCCGCAGCTTCACAGGTGGTCTGGGGGATCCGGGTCCGGGCTTGGTGGGCAGTGCTGCTAAGAGTCCCAGGACTAGGGCTCCGTGGAGGTGACCCTGAAGGGCGTCCCTCCTCCGGATGCCCACGCGGCAGCACCCAGACATTCTGGGTGAAGAGACTGACACACGCACCAACAAATCCCTCAGAGGCAAAACCAAAGGACGGGGTGGAAGACAGGGCCAGGCTGGCCGGATGCTGGAAAAAGAATGTTAGCTCAGGACACAGAACCCCGAGAAAAGCCAGGGCCTGGGGTGGCCGGCTGGGCGGGCGCGACCCCAGCAGACTGCCCCAAGCCGGGCTCCGATTCCCGCCAGGTGCCACCGCGGCCCCTCAGCTGTCTGCTTTCTTGTCCCCGCAGCTACTACATGTTGGAAAACAGACCCAGGAACATCTACGGCATGGTCTGCTACTCCTGCCTCCTGGCGCCTCCCAACACCAAGGAGTGTGAGTGCCACCGCCCCGCGGCAGGGAAACAGGTCGATCTCGGGCGGGTGGGCGGCCCCTCCGCCGCCCGGCTCGCTTCCCCGCGCCCCGAAAGGAAACGAGCCCCGCCCCGTCGGTCTCCCGGAAGGCCAAGCGGTGGCGGAGGCGGTCCAGCGTTCCGCGAGGGGCCGGAGTTAGGCTCCCGCCCACATCTCTAGTCGCGCGAGGCCGACGGAGGCAGAGACCGCGGCTGCCGAACCCGCGACGCGGGCGCACCGAGGACCGCGCTCCGCTCGTCGGCTCCCCGCTCAGGCTCGCGGCCGCGTGGGGCAGGGGCGGGGCCGGGCGCCGGGGGCGGGGCCGGGCGCCGGGGGCGGGGCCGGGCGCCGGGGGCGGGGCCGGGCGCCGGGGGCGGGGCCGGGCGCCGGGGGCGGGGCCGGGCGCCGGGGGCGGGCCTGCCGCGAGCCGAGCCCGCGCACGCGCAGAGTTGTAGTTCCGACTCCACGTCGCGCCGCGAGCAGTGGCGGCGGCTTACGCTCCCGCGCCGGCGCGTCTTCTGCGGGGAGCTGGACCGCCTCGCGCAGGTGGCTTTGAGGAGCGGCCTGACGTAGGCAGACGGTGGGCACCACGGCCTGCTGGGACAGCCTTTGCCTGCGGACCACAGAGGAGAACCCCGTGCGGAGGTCACCCGGGCAGCAGCCGGGTCCCGGGCCCTGGAGCGGAAGACTGGAGCGAGGCGTGGGGCCGCAGGACTGGGGGCACGAGACCGCCCCTCAGGGCCGCCCCCCTCCTGAGGACGAAGGAGCGCCCGGTGTGCTCGGAGACGGCCAGGGTCCCCGGACAGACCGTGACCTTGACAGGCAGCCCAGGGTGGCCGGCCAGCCCAGCCACCGTGAGCGCGTCGTGTGCGCACGTGGTGTGGATCTGGCACCATCCACAAAGGCGCCCCAGGGAAAGGGGACGTTGCCGCACACTCGTGAGACGGAATGAACTTCCTGCTTCCGGGGCTGGCTGGTGGTGACTGCGAGTCAGACCTGCCGCTGGCCGATCTCACCTGGATTAAAATCTGAGACTGTGAGACTGTGAGGCTGTGGGCACCTTGAGGCTGCCTCGGTTTCCCTTTTCTCCACCACGCGACTGAGAAAACTTGAGCGTGGTACACCAGCAGGGTTGGACAGCCATGTGCAGTCCTTGAGGCTAGAAGCAGGACGCAGGCTTGCCTGAGATGCCTTCTAACACCTTGGGTGGCTGTGTACCCCAGGACAGTGACCCATGCTCTGGACACCCCAGTTGTCAAAGCCAAGGTTGCATCTTCTGTTCACAGCTGGCCCTGGGGACAGCATCATGCTTCCCCACCCGGCCACCATGTCACGCATGCATCCAGCAAGCGTGCTGGCTTTCCACCCCTGAGCTGTCCTGAGGACACCCACATGAGGGACAGCAGCCAGAGGCATCACATAGGAAGATCTTTGGTCATGCCTATGTGATCCCAAGAAGGCCACCTGGCTTTTTTCCTGTCTGCAGAGTGTGTGTTCCTGTGTCACAGGTCACCACGAAGACAGGAGGCGCTCAGGGGTGGTATGCTGGAAGTGCCTGTGTATTGGGATGTTGCACAGTCTGGGAGCCGACACGGGGGGATCCACTGAGCCAGCCTGCATCCTGCCACTGTCCTGCATCCTTGCTGGTTTCTGTCACCTGCTGGTGAGCAGGACTTCGAGTGCCAGGCGTTTCCCTGGAGCACAGTAAGATGCTGGAGACCACAGGTGGGATTCGCACAGCTGTCTCTGAGAAGCAAGGCCCAGGCCCTAAGGTGCCACATGTCACGAAGGACCTTTAAGAAGCGGATCCTGAGGCAGCCCAGCTGGATGGGCCCCGGCTGACCCACTACTGGCAGCCGGAAGGGTCTGACCACTTGCTGTTGAGCCAGGATCTGCAGCCAAGGGGGCACACAGCTCAAGGGCAGCCTGACTCGCAGCTCCGGGACACATGGGCCTCAGGGCTCACCCCGTCCTGCACAAATACAGACTTGAGCAGAGGGTGCTCCTGTCTCCCAGGACCACTGTCTTCACCCACTTCCATGGAAGCCAGGCCCTGGGACATCTTGCACAGAAACATTTCCATCCATGCTGGAGGGGCGCTTCCTGATTCCACCTGGGCTGCCATCGTGGAGCTGGTCTGCATCAGAGCTCATGAACATGACACCTGCCTCGTGGACTTTGTCATGTGGGGCACACACACCACCCCAGGGACCCACGCCAGCACCAGCTGCGGCAGGCAGAGGGGCTCAGCAGCCGCTGCCAGCCCCACAGGTTTGTCTGTGACCACAGCTGGCGACAGGGCCACAGTGTGGGAACAGGATCAGCTCCAGCCTCTGAGGGCAGAGCCCATGCACTCATGCCATGGGCTGGCTTTGCCCAGACCTCTGATCTGCCACATCTATTCATCATGGCACTATGACGCAACACATCACAGGTGTACATTCATGCTGCTGTAGTTCCTGGAGTCTTCAGGGATTCCTGTGTAATGACATCAGGGGAGGTTTCCAGGGACGAATTTGGACACCCCCCGCCCCACTCCACCTTCTAGCCACACGCAGTGCAGCTAATCTCAGATGATGTGAAGATGGTGAAAGGGACCACAGATGACCTCACATTCAGAGGTCAACCTGGGGCCCTGAGGACAGGTGGGACCATGGGCCCTCCTCTGTGTTCCCACTCCTTCTCTCATGCCTGGAGGGCAGTGGATACTGAGTTGAGGACAAAACAGACCACTTAAGCTGCGCGCTCCCCTTACAGCATCGCTGTGCCTGGTAGAAGCCCCGGCAAGAAGGGCATGCCAGTGTGTATGAGGAGGCAACTCTGTCCGTGCCCCAGCTACAAGTCCTGAGCTGGGAAGAGGCCACTGTCAAGAAGCAGTTGCTGCAGTTGCTGGGAGGTGTGGGGGCAGCTGAAACCCGCAGGTCCTCCTGACCTTGGTATGGACATGGAGCTGGAGGCCTGGCAGAGTCAGCCTCCCCCACCTGCCTACAGCGCCCACCTCCTGCCAGGCTGTGCACAGGGCACAGCATCCCTCTGGGCAGGGAGTACCTGCTAGTCTAGGCTGTGTGGGGGATGCCCTGAGGCCCCCGGCAGAGGCGGGCTGACCCTGAAGGCCGTGCTGTGGAGGGCACAGTGTGCCTGACAAGCAGCAGCCTGCACAAGCTGTTTGGGATGTCACCATGTAGCAGCCTCTCTAGATCACAGGCCCAGGCATATCTGAGTCCCCGTCTCTAACCTGTCACCCACCCTGCCTGCGAGCCCTGGCAAGAAGGGACAAGAATGACAGAGGTCCACAGACACAGCCCACACATTTCATCAGGATGTCTGAGCCCCTTTTAAAGAGATCTGCTTCCTTTCAATGTCCCGTTTGCTTCAGAGCAGGAAATCAGGTTCTATCTGAATTGGGCCATGAGCCCCTCTTGCCCCTTGAGGCTGGCACCTGATCAGCAGCTCCCAGTGTAACACAGCAGGTGGTGTAACAGCCTTCACCTTGGTGGCCAAAGACTTCCAGTAGGAATTGGGGGCCGGAAGGGTGCATCTCCCACCCCATCCCCATCCCAGTCTCGGACTGCAGCTCCCAGCCAGAGATCCTCCTGAGGAGGGTCACTGATCCTGAGGCCAGGCGTGGTGGCTAAACTGGAGCAGCAAAGCTGGGGCAGGAGGCGCTTCTGGTTATCCTCGGCCCACAGCAAGCAGGAGGCATTTCTGACGGCCTGGCTGGCAACTCAGTCCCCAGCCTGCAGAGCAGCAGCAGTTCGGTGTCCTGTCTTAGAGGGACAAGGATGGGCACGACTGGCTGGTGGCACCACAGCACTCACCATGTGGAGGATGCAGGCATGGGACCCTTGGTGGCCTCCACCCCAGCTGGCCGTGTCCCTGCTCTTGAGTCGCCCGAGCCAGGTGCAGGCCTGTGCTGCCTGCACCCTTCTCCTGAGGACAGCAGTCTGCTGGCAGCTTGTCTCTTTGATGCCTGGCGTTGGCGCTGCTGGGGGTGCGAGACAGGTGTTGACCTCTGGGAGCCGCAGTCTTCTGGACCTGTGAGATGCCCTTCAGTAACGCAGGCCAGCTCACACTTCGTTCCAGAAGTGGCAGAGACAAAAGAGCAAGGAAAGGAAACGTCAGAACCGCGACCATTTTTTCTTTGCTGGAGGTGGAGCCAGGGCTTTGCACATCAAGGCAGGCACTCATCCCCAAGCTGCAGCCCAGCCGTGGCCGTGTTTGTTCACCGTGAAGGAAGGCGGGCTGCCTCCTGTGGTCTTTCCTGTTGGTTGGAACTGATTGCTTGCTCCTTAAGGATTCAGCCTATTTCCTCCCTGCTAAAGTGAGCTTCTCCACAAGGGATTTCATGAGTTACAGCTGACAGTGAAGGCCTGCCTGTTTTTGGATGGCTTGGTCTCCACTACTCTGGAAACATATTTTAGGAAAAACCTGCAGGGAAACACATCAAGGTCAGCGTTAGACAGAGAGCCTGTGGGTGGGTCTTCACCTCTTGTGTTCTTATTTCTTCCAGATTTTTAATAATGAAATACATTATTATTATGAGTAGGGAAGGTATTAAGAGCATGTCCACGCTCTTTGTATTTGAAACACGTCAATCAAGCACTATTTCACCCCAGGAATTCTTTCACAGACATGTGCGTTCCTCATCCAGATGGGCTGCACACAGCCTGTCCAGGTCACAGGGAAACCAAGCTGCTGACTCTCAAACTCAAGAGCCCACTGTCTGCTTCAGCAGTTGTCACTAGGGTCCTCTTTCCCTTCCTCCTTCCCTTTTGCCTTCCCTCCTTTTTACCTCTATTTACAGAGCAACAACCTTGTGAGTCAAAATATTCTTTGGGGAACACTAAACCCTAATGGGTTCCCTGCTGTCCACTCACCTGAGGCCATGTGTCTCCCCGCAGGTGCAGGGGTCTCCTCAGGGGTCTCTCCCAACTCTCCCCGCACCTCTGGCGGCAGCACCCTGCCCCCCTTCCAGCACGCCCACAAAGGTGAGGGGGCACCTGGCTGGGGAGGTGAGGGCAGCCCTGGCTCGGGGCCCCATGGCAGGACGGCAGGAGGGACCTGTGGGATGTTCATGCTGCTCCCCCTGATGCCAGCAGAACTCTCGAGCCAAGGACACCTGGCCACCGCCCTGATCATCGCCATGTCCACCATCTTCATCATGGCCGTAGCCATCGTCCTCATCATCACATTCTACATCCTGAAGACCCGGCCCTCCACCCCAGGTGACAGACCCTGCCCCACCCCACCTCTGGATGCTCCTCCCCAGCTGGGGGACAGCCTGGCTGCTCACTCCTGCCCTCTCTCCGAGCAGCCTGCTGCAGCAGCCCCCCAGGGAAGAGTGTGGATGCCCCTGTGAGCCAGGACACGGAGAAGAAGGAGGCCCCAGGTCTGCTCCCCAGGGCCAGAACCTCTGGTGGTTCTGCTTTGGGTGGGGGGCAGCGGCTGGGGACACCAAGCCCAAGCGTGGCTGGCTGACCCTCCCTCCCCACTCCTATCCCCTGCAGATGGTGTGGTGATCTTCTCAGAGAAGGATGAGTTTGAAAAGCTGCCGGCGACCCCAGCAAAGGCCACCAAGAGGTATGAGTCTGGTGGCCCAACGGGGACTCAGTACTGGGTCCTCGGGGGGCTGCTTCCCCATCACGAGGTGTAGGGTCCTGTCATCTCCTTGTCTCCCCGGAGCTGTCCTTCCCCAAAGCAGACAAGGCGCCCAGGGCAGGGCATACCTGCAGCTGAGGCCCAGCTCAGGGCGGGGAGTTGGGGACTTGAGAGAAATACATGAATGTTCTATTACTGAAAACAGGAAGGCCCATGGTTTTGTCCCTGCCCATGCTCTGAGGCCTTGGGGACGGGACCTGGGGTGTGTGGCCTGTGGCCTTGGTGGGGAGAGTGTATTTTCCCACATGCTGGGGACTCCTGAGAGGCCCTGGGGCCTTGGAGGAGACTGCTGTTTGCTTTTCTTCATGGTCCAGGCCTGAGGGTCCTGTTCCCTGAAGCACAGTTACTGGCAAATTCGATCCTTAAAATCAGTCGGCAGCTGACTACAGGATGCACAGAGGGAAACTTCAGGCCCATGGACGCTCTGGGGCTTAGGTGGCAGCCCTCATGGACCTGCGGTTACACCCAGCCTTCTGGGCCTGGGCTCCACTCACAGTGCACTTGGTTACTGTAGAAAACCTGCCTGGTTTGGAGCCGGCCAAGCAGCCCAGCCTGTTCATTAGCATGACAGCAAGGCCAGGGTTAAACATGGAGCCCAACACTCTTTACTCAGCATCCACTCAAGCCAGGGTGGGGGCAGGTGCCATCCGCCCCCAGTGTCTCCACGGCGCCTCAAGAACCCCTGGCACTGCAGGTCACCCAGAAAAGGAAGATGGGAAAATGGGAAGGAGCAGAAGATGGGAGGTGTCTTCCCACCTCGCACCCTGCACCCCGAGCCAGCAGGCACATAAGGACGCTGAGGAATGCATCGCAGCACCTGGCTGCCTGCACTGCGCAGCAGGTCACCCCAGGATGCGTCACAGTGCCCAACCATGCACATTGGACGTGGGGGTCACCCCAGGAAGGGTCACTGTGCCTGGCTGTCACCCCCACAGACCCCCTCAGGACTGTGGCTTCCCCATGTGGTCAACATGCACTCCTTTTGTCCCCAGCGAGAATGATGCCTCATCGGAGAATGAGCAGCTGCTGAGCCGGAGTGTGGACAGTGATGAGGAGCCAGCGCCTGACAAGCAGGGCTCCCCGGAGCTATGTCTGCTGTCTCTGGTGCACCTGGCCCGGGAGAAGCCAGCCCCCAACAGCAAGTCCGCTGGGGTGAGGCCCCTGCTGGTGCCCTCAATGTCCCCATGGTGACCCCCATGGAATAAGCTACCCAGGACAAGGTGACAGGGCAGGCAGAGGGCAGGAAGCATCTCTCTCTGTGTGCTGCCTCGTGGATAAAAATGGAAAACAGTAAGAGAAAAGGTTAAAACCACTCAAAATGCCAGAGAGCAGAAAAAACCTTTTTAACACAATGATGTATGGTTCTACACTCACTTGTACAAAATGCGTGTGTAAACACACACAAAATACACGTGAGTCAGCCCTTCGTGTCTGCAGGTGCCCAATCGATAGGTTCAACCAACCCCAGGTAGAGAGCGGTGGGACAGGCAAGCTTGCACGTGTACCAAGCACCAGCATTTCCTCCTCACTGTCCACTCTCCGCACACCGTTCACACCATGTTCTGGAAGTGGCTGGCATGCTGGGCAGTGTACAGGAGACTGCACAGGTGCCGTGGGAACACCAGGGCCTGCTACCCAGGAGACCAAGCAAAGCATTCTGGGTCCTCAGGTCCTGGGGCCATTCCTGGAAACCCAGGAACAATCATGCACACACATCTCATTTCTGCAAACTTCTTTGCACAATTCTTTCACACTGAAACAGGCTCACTTACACACACGGTCCCAGGGTTTCACCTAAGGCAGTGGCCTGGACCGTGTGCCCCCGTGCAGGCTCTTGGGGACCGGCTGTGCCTCAGCAGCCCAGCCAAGCGTGGCGGCTGGGAGAAGCCTGCCTGGGTCAGGGTCTGGCCAGTCCTGCTGGGATACCACGTGGCCTGTCCACAGGGCCACACTGGCAGGGACCCTGGGGGCCTCGGGTTGTCACAGAGGCGGTGGGCATGGGCGCTCGGTGCCAGCCACTTCCCCAGAAGGGGGAACTCCTGGCTCTGCCTGCCATCCTTGGCCATCCTTCCCAGATCCGTGGTGCCAGCCCACCCGTGTCCAGTGAAAGCAAAAGGGTGGCAGGGAACCCTGTGGGAAAACCCTCCCCCATGGAGGCCAGTGTGCCAGGGACCAGCTGCAGTGTCCCCACCCTCAGACCAGGCCTCCCCTTGCATGGACGGAGGCAGAGGCCGGTGGACACTCTGAACTTTTTACAGATCCAAAGCCGAAGGAAGAAGATCCTGGATGTGTATGCCAACGTGTGTGGCGTTGTGGAAGGTAAGTGTGCCAGGGCCACGAAGAAGCCATTCCAGGGCTCCTGCGCCCATGTGAACCCACCTCAGGTGTGGAGGGGTGGGGGCTTGGCTCCCAGCCAGCCAAGGGCCTGCCCAGCATTCCTGGCGCCCTCACCCACAGGACAGGAAGCGTCAGTGCAGTGACGGGGTGGGAGCCGAGTGGTGGCACCACACAGCTCTGGCGCCTGTGCCCACTGGCCCTGTCTAGATAACAGTCACTTAGCCAGTGACTGAGTCACTGCCCTGAGCAACAGGACACGTCCTGGGAAACACACATGGCGACACCACCCACCACAGAACTCAGGGGCGCCGCAGCGTATGCGGCTAGGCGCTAACAGGCACCACGGGCAGCGCATGCTTGTCCCTAGCAGTCCCCTCACCCCGCCAAGGTGGGCTCCCACCTCCTGCCGCAGACCTCTTTCTGGTGTAATGGACACACCCACACAGGCAGGTGAGCGGCTGTGACTCAGAGGGCCTGAACCCAGGCCTGAACCCTAAGCCTCGGCAGAAACCTTCCCCGAGTGACCCTCACTCCCCCGAGGTAAACCCCTCACTGTTAAGCCCACCCCCAGGCAGGGCAGCAAGAGGGGAGCCGGGCACCCTGGCGCTCGAGGCCTTGGGAGCTGGGCCAGGGTTCTGCGCCCCTGCCTGGATGCAGTGTCTCCCCAGGCTCACGCCTGGTCCTGCCAGAGCTGCCCACAGGCGGGGCCCGGGTTCCGAGTTCCAGTGCCCCAGGTTCTGTTCTAAGAACCGCCTGGCTTCAGGAGCCCTGAGCACAGGGGCCTCCTCTGATGACTGGTTGTACTCTTCAGGCCTCAGCCCCACGGAGCTGCCCTTCGACTGCCTGGAGAAGACGAGTCGTATGCTCAGCTCCACGTACAACTCTGAGAAGGCCGTGGTGAAGACCTGGCGCCACCTGGCTGAGAGCTTCGGGTTGAAGCGGGATGAGATTGGGGGCATGACAGATGGCATGCAGCTCTTTGACCGCATCAGCACGGCAGGCTACAGCATCCCAGAACTGCTCACCAAGCTGGTACAGATCGAGCGGCTGGATGCCGTGGAGTCGCTGTGCGCGGATATCGTGGAGTGGGCAGGAGTCGTCCCGCCTGCCTCCCCACCCCCAGCTGCCGCATCCTGAGGGTGCCTGGGACATCCCATCCTCTCCAGAGGAGCTGGGGTCTCCGGGCCTTTGCGACCCCCGGAATCCAGGCTTCTGCTGGGTCACCGTGTGCCTTCCAGGATGGAAGCAGCCCTGCCTCCCGTCGCAGCCGGCTGAAAGCTGAGCACTGCTCCAGCTCCCAGCCTCCCAGGCGCAGGGATGTTTGTCCATTGACAGCCCTGGATTCACTCGAGGTCCTGCCCGGAACCAGGGAGCCGGGCCCCGTGGAGTGAGGAGTCTAAAAAGCCAGGTTCAGTGGGAGGTGGAGACATCTGCACGCCACCTCACAGGAGGCCAAGGAGCAGAGTGATGAGGGGAGACACAGGTGTGTTCGAGTCCCGAGAGGGCACAAGGGTTGCCCAGGTGAGGGAGGCAGCAGCCCTGCGTGGCAGACCCATCGGGTCAGTGTCCCGGGCTCAGTGCTGTCTGTGGTCCCTGGAGGGAACCCTGCTGCACACTGACCTGTGTCACTCACAGGCAAGGCCTGTGTCCCCTGACCAGATGTGTGTGGAACCCAGTTCCACCGACGCACGGGTCCCGGGCCTCGGACACCAGGGAATGGCTTCTTGGTCCTCAGGCCAGTGCCCAAAGACACGCGTGTCAGGCCGTGCTTCTGCTTGACACGGATCTGAGAGGGGACAGAGGCTCCTGAGAGCTCCACCAGCACCATGCTAGATGTCACCAGGGTTGGTGGCTGAGGCTTGTGCCCAAGGGTTCTGGACTCAGCCTGGACTGGTGTCCCAGCCCCTTCCTCCCTCCGTGGCCCTGCAGAGCTCAGTCTGTGATGCTGCAGTCAGGAAAGTGGGCACTGGTGAGCCAGAGAAAGCAGCACACGCTGCAGGAGAAAGCAGCCCAGCAAGAAAGTGGACAGAGGTGATGCACAGCGCAGCTCGCGGTCTCACTGACCACACCACCGCACTGTTAGTGAAGAGCAAGCCTGCCCTAGCAATGACTTCGTAACTCCAAGTCACATGAGTGAAGAAATGCACGGGGCTTTGTTGCACAAGAGAGCGCAGAGGACACCCAGGGGGCCAAGCTCAGCACTGCTGCGGGGTGCCAGAACCATTCTGTGCGTCCTCCCATGAGCAAGCTACGTGCTCCAGGGCAACACTTAATTGTCCTTCCAACTCCTCTTGGAAGCCCTGCAGCACCCCTGGGGGTGGTGATGACTCCTGCTTCCCACCAGGATTAGACAGTACGGGTTGCGGGTGAGGAGCGGCAGCTCCAGCGGGGCAGGCCGCCCCCCCCTCAGCCACGGCTCAGGAGGCCGGCTGTCTGGGGCCCCGCTGCCGTGCCACTTACTTTGCTGGAAGCATCCCAGGGAGGCTCGTTCAGCTGGGATTCTGAACCACTGAGTCCAAAGGATTCTCACTGACTCAGAGGGGCCTCCTCCTCCTGATCACCTGGTCTGGAGACGGTACTAAAGTGTTTAAGAACACTCCCAGTAAGAGGCCTGGGACCTTAGCCAGTGAAGTCTTAACTGTGACTGTGTCTGCCTGATTCTGTATATATAATTTATTATATTTTATAATAAAAGGAAATACACTAATGAAATGGACGTTGCCGCATGATATGTGCACAAGCCTGTGTACGTGCAGGCACACGCACACGTGTGGAGGGTACTGGGTGAGACAATGCCAGGCCGCCTGCCACGGCCAGCTGTGCTGGTGTGCGGTCAGACTGCAGGATCAAACACCATAAACGAAACACCTGACACAGCCCGGGCCACTTCCTCGGTGGAAGCAAGCATTGCAGGATCATATAAAAGCTACCCAGAACAATGCTTCCAGGCTGCCAGTTACCTCATGAAGCAATGTACCACGCAGCTATTGCTGTGTAACAAAACTGCCGCCCAATCCAATGGCTTGCTGTGGTCGTTTGTTACCCCAGCTCGGGCCAGCAGGGCTCAGCAGGCCCTCAGACCGTGTGGGGTAGCTCCGCCTGCCATCCCACATCCTCCCACAGTCGGCCAGAGCACATTCTCTCTCGGTCAGGGCCGAGGGCGGACACCGGGTCGGGGCCCCCCACACACGTGGTCGAGCAGCAGCAGGGAGGTGGGACGGGCGTCGGTGTCACGAGTGCCAGAGGTGTCAGCCAAAGAGAGGTCTGGCGAGGCCCACAGTCTCAGAGGCCACAGTAAGGCCCAGGCCCTGGGGCTTGGCCTGGGGCTGTGGCCAGGTGCAGGACATGGCAGAACATGGGACACAACTGTCACCTCATGGCTGGGGAGCAAAAGCGAGGAGGAGGAGGGGAAAAGTGGCATCCCAGCCGCTGAGCATAGGACTGTCCAGATACAACGTGTGACCATCACTGGAGTGTCACTGAGAAAGGTCCTCTCCTGGAGAGGCCTCAACACAGTATTGGCCAGACTGGTGATGAGCTGTTTCAGCCGTGAGTATCACGGGGAGCAGATCCTCCACCCCGAGTCCTCTGTGCATACATGCACACACTAGGACACACATGTGATGACACGTGTCCGCCACTGTGATGTCCCAGAGCAGGTCCTGGGCTGATGCAGGATGACACCTGTCTGCCATTAGTGTCTCGCAGAGCGGGTCAGCCCTCCGCCCCGAGTCCTCTGTGCACACTGCTGTGCAGAGCAGGCCCTTGTGAACATCCTGCTGCTCTCCCACCCCAGCAGACCTTGGCCTTGTTCCTGTCTCTATAGTTCGGCCTCCTGCAGCACTGGCAGAGCTGGACTGTCCAGCACAAGCCTTTGGCACTTCTTTCTCTCAGTAATACGCCTTTAAGTTTCCTCCTCGTCCTTCCCTGTCTTGAGAGCTCAGCTCTCTCCCTGCGGAGACGCCACGCTCTGCTCATCTATTCACCTACTCTTAAGGGTCCTGGCTGCGCGCTATACTATGACCCATTATGTTCCGGATTAATCATATTCCCATTTTATTCTTGAATATTTTTGTTAGCTGTTCCCTTTTCTCAGGTTACCATAATCTTTATCTATTTGATCAAATTCCTCCCCCAAATCATTACTGACTCAACAACCTACAGTTTGAATTTTCTGAGGTGTCTTGCTGCATTGCTCAGGCTTGTCTCAAATTCTGGACTGCCGTAGCCTCCAGAGTAGCCGGGACCACAGTGCGGCCCCGTCCCATCCCTACTACGGGTTCTCCTCTTAGGAGAGATGTATTTACAGTTTTATGACTTTAAGCCGTTTCACAGAGATAAGCACAAATTTTCCTCACCAGAAAATCCAGGTTGGAAATGCATGCTGACAATTCTGCAGACATTTGTACTTTTCTTTTAAAAGCAACTTATCCAAGTCATGTGAACTTGAAAGCATTTAGGGTTAGTTCCTATTTTGCTGAGAGAAAGTCTGATTTATAAAAACATTCCTTCTCTTTTCTTTAAAGTCAACTCTTCCCACAGGTCCCAACAGGACAGCTGTTTAGAATGAAAACTCTCTAAAAAATAATACTTTTAGATACAAAAATCCAAATCACCCAAAAAATACCTACTTTAATTGTACTCAAAGCTGTCGGACGTGGGGGCACATGCCTGTAATCCCAGCACTCAGGAGGCTGAGGCAGGAGGACTGTTTTGAGTTCAAGGCCAGCACAAACCACACATAGGGAGACCTTGCCTCAAAATACCAAAAAAAAAAAAAAAGCACTCAAAGCCGGTGAGCTTCCCCTGGACCCCTGCAGTGTTTCCTGGGATGGTGTAAAAGATGCTGTTCCCCTTGAGACCACAGCTTCTCCCACAGACGGCCCAAGATGGTGAAGACCTTCCCTGTAACACGGCGACAAAGGTCCTGATGACTGAGCTTCCCTGCACAACCCACCCGGAGGCAGAAAAGAGGGAAACAGGCCCCGCTCCGGGAGGCCACGCGCGATTAACAAACAGGCACCGAGGATCGAGTTTACAAGACTCACAGTCAAGGACCTTATTTTTACAAAAGTTTTTCTTTCCTGTCAACCCAAATCTAGAGAAAAAAGGAGAGGAGGGAGGGACAGAGGCAGCTTGTATTTCATTTTCTTTTTCTCAGCCGGCCACCAGACAGAGACCGGGAGATGTGGCCCGGGTGGGATCAGGCAGGCGCTGGCAGAGGCAGGGCTGC
>PVJO010022492.1:0-27927 GCA_004026905.1 Hystrix cristata | reverse complement strand
AAGGAAGAAAAAAAAAGAAAACAATCTCCAACCCAGATTGATGTACCCAGTCAAACTATCTATCAAATTCAACAATGAAATAAGATACTTCCATGACAAAGAACAACTGAAGAAATTTATAACCTCCAAACCACCTCTACAAAATGTCTTAAAGGACATCCTGGAGAAGGAAAGAGCTAACTACATTTACAAGGACACTAAAAAAATCCCACCAGGAAAGACAAGCACTTGAACTAAAGTGAAACACAGAACCAACTACAGAAAAGATATATGGCAAAAACGAGTCATCTCATAACAGCTGTAACCATCAATGTAAATGGGTTCAACTCACCTATCAAAAGAAACAGGCTAGCAGAATGGATCAAGAAAGAAGATCCAGCAATATGCTGCATACAAAAGTTGTTTAGATCAATCTTCACTCTATTAAGAACTTAATAGTGCACATAAAAATGAAAGCTAAATTATTCACATATGACACTGTTCCTTACTATTGGAACACAGATGTTGCCAATTAAAATTTTGAGAACTTTTTAGTTTTTATGTCTTACCTGAAATAATAAAAATGGAATAACACTGGCAGATTATTTGTACATCCACAGTAATTTATAATTAAATCAGTGTGTTTCAGTGTGGGAAGCATGCATTTTAATATTGTTTTTTAGTATAGGCATAGCTCATTGCATACTGGAGTGTAAAAAATATGTATATTTATGTGATGCATGGGCTCTGTATGTGTACCTCACATTTGTTAAGGACCAAAAATTCAGCAATTAACTTTAGTTAATATCTGAGGCAGCATCTTCAGTGTTTGGCTCTAGTAACGCTCACTAACTGTATCAGCACTAGTAATGTTTGCGTGAGTAACGCCGGGATGACCCTTCGAAGCACTTTGCGATAATCTGAAAACCTCTGGCCTTGAGTAGTTCTGGACTCAAAAGGAGAAGTACCGATGTCACTATGCACTCGTCTGGCAACTGAGCTGTGCTGTGGAAGAGGATGCAGAATCAATTATAGTATTCCAAAGCAGCAAGATGTTAACAATTTCAAATCATACTTGACCTGAACAACAATTTTCGTGATTCTCAAACTCTCATAGCACAACTCATAAGTTTATAATTATTTCTCTTATAAAAAAAACTCCTCCATCAAATAGAATGATTTTGAAAACTCAAATAGTTTCAATTTTAAAACCATATGCACTTTATACAAACTGCCTTTTGGTAGCAAGTATGGCTAGATCTATTTCTTTTCTCAAGGTGAGAAAAGAAAAATGTATTTGAAAATTGCTATCCTCCTTTATCTCTTAAAGCCATATTCTTTGTCTGATATGGTAGGAAGCCTAAATTAGATATACCAACAAAGCACAATAAATTGAAAATAGTGTAGAGATTTGACATGACTTGTTTCAGTTCTAGGATTGTTGCCATTTCTTTTCAGTTTTAACATACAAACACACACAAAAATTTAAAAGTCATGAAAAATGATGTTAAGAATATTGTACTTGAAATTTGTGTGGTATGCATGCCAGTCTTCCAAACAAGAGTGATATCTTTCCTCAGACTGTTACAACTTACAAAATACGCTGTTTTAGAAAAAGTAATCAAGTGTCCTACAAATTAAAACTGCCATAAATCTAAGCTTCTGATCATCATATAAAAGTATGTACATATTAGTGAATGCATTTGAATTCAACCAGAAGTAAATACAATTGGAATGTAGGCAATTTTGAACAGATTTAAATCAAAGACAAGAAGGGATTTCCAATTTTAGTTGACAGCCCTCCCCTTGAAACTTTCCAGACCACAGTGAGTGTTGGGATCAGAGAATAGAGAATTGGAGACATCCTACATACATTTGCAAAAACACTGTATACAAGGACTATATTTAAAAGTATAATGCATATTTCTCTCTTCACAATGAAATTATCAAGGTAAAAAACTGTTTTAAAGATCAAAATGATTGTTATCACCGAATAGTAAAATTATTTTGATGGAGTGAGATGATTATCACATACTTTTTATCTCCCATCAAATGTTGGCCTGTAAGTAGGCTAAGTGAAAAGAGCTAGCTTTATCAATATGGCAACCCCATGCCACTTAGTGAGACTGAACAGAACAAAAAGGCAGAGAGAAGATGGATTTGCTCTCTTTTCTTGAGCTGAGATATTTATCTTCTCTCTGCTTTGGATATCAGAGTTCCTGATTCTCAGGCTTTCAATTCTAGGACTTAACATCAGGGGCCCCTTGGTTCTCAGTTATTTGTCTTTGGACTAGAAATTCTAACATCAGCTCTGCTGCTTCTCAGAACTTTGGGCTCAGGCTGAACTACACCAGTGGCTTCCTCTTCTCCAGCTGGCAGACAGCATATCGTGGACCTCCTCAACCTCCATAATATAATAAAACAGTTACCACAGTAAATCTCATTGCAATGATTTCCTACTTTGATAATTTGATTGTGAAAGAGGGATATGTATTATATCTTAAAACATACCCTGTGTATATTTGTGCAGGAATATAAATATATAGAGAGAGCAATAGAGATATCCTATTGGTTCTATTTCTCTGGAGATTCCTGACTAATGGAGTTGATGAGTTTAAAATCAGTGAAGACGTTTGAACTATGTCCAGGTTCAATTTGATGACACAAAAGTTCTAACTCTTGAAATATAAAAGAAGCAGCGAGAATAATGAAAATGAAATGGAAGTTATTAATTACACTCCTTTATTCCTATTCTTTAATGACATTGCTAACATTATTTAATAGTCTTTACCACCAAAGTAGAATCTTGATGAGCATTCACGATTTTAGTCAACTTTAGCTTTCCAGGTTCTTCTAATGAAAAATGACTAAATATCAAGTTTAAAACTTATGGCTTATATTTCAAAGATTCTACTCTTTTTTTCTCTACAGATTTTTTAGGTCATCCATTCTAGTCTTTTTTCATGGTCTACCATAGGCCTGGTCTATTTTAGGAAGCATAATCAGGACCAGAAAAGAAGCAGAAATTTAGAATTTAGGGGAAAGAAAAAGACAGACATTATTCATATCATTATAATTTCCTAAATTTGAAAATTAATATTAGCTGTTTTAAAGTTTGAAAAGTCAACAAAATTGTAATATCACATTGTACAAGCAAAAACAATACCCTTACAGTAACCAGTAATTTAGTTTTCCTTTACATATTTAAGTAAGTATTGAGCAAAAAAATTCATGTAAGGTGGAACATCGAATGACTAGACAGCAAGAGGACATGGAGTGTTACAAGTGGAAGGAGCAGGAGACATAAATTCCCTGTGTAGAGGTAGCATATGAGGTAAGCAGAGCTGAAAGGGACGAGTGTGGCAAAGGACAAAGCAAGGCAGAGATGGGGGCCTCAGGAGTCTGAAGGAGTGTATAGAAGCAAGCAAACTAACGTGCTATGGGCCGCATTAACGATTTTATAATTTGTACAAGAGCAGTCTGAAGCCAAATAAAAATTTTAAAGCATCACTCTGAAATCAATGTGTTAATATTTTGAGTAAGCAAGAATGAACGTGGAGTGTATTGAGTGTATTGGTCCACATTTTATTACTGTGTTGAAAGACCTGAATCAAGCTAACTTTAGAAGGAGGGGGAAGGAAGAAAGTTCTATTTAGCTCACAGTTTGGAGACAAATGTAAAGAGCAGTGCACCGGGGTTCTTTGTGTGTGTGTGTGTGTGTGTGTGTGTGTGTGTGTGTGTGTGTGTGTTATGCATCAAACTCAGGGCCTTGCATTTGCTGGGCAAGTACTGTATCACTGAGATAAATCCCCAACCCAAGTTCTCTTTTAAGTGCATCACCTCATGGCTGATGGCAACTGTGAGTGCGTGTGGGAGAAAAAGATCACAACCCAGAACGGGAAGCTGGAGAGCGATTGCCATATTAGGCTCACTCTTATAAACACATTCTCAAGTTAGCTCAGAGATCCCAGCAAAACACCCTAATCTCTCCGGAAGGCGGTTCCCTGAGTGGCCTAAGCCCCTCCTATTAAACCCCACCTCTCAGAAGCTGTATCACTACTCACGTCACTAGGAACAAAACAAATCTATGTCAACTTGTTTATGGTACTCAAACGTTTAATCAAACACCACTCTGGATATTACTCCTAACCCACATTTAACATAGTTTACTTTGAATAAAATAGATTGCACTTCATAATATATTGTACATCTTTTCCAATCAGTCAAAAACATTTGAAGACTGAGGTTCTCTGCAAAGGAAGAACTTATGTTGATTTCTGTACTCAAAGCCGCAACATCCTGTCTTCTCAGGATCTCCAGTATGGCACCCAGACTTCACAGACGGTTTGGATTTGCCAGACCCCACAATCACATAGGCCAGTTCCTTAAAGTGAATCTATTTATACACATATTACTAATTCTGTTTCTCTGGATTACCAAAACCAGAACATTCTCTCCTTTTTCTCTCTTTTCAAGCAATTTCTTTCAAAACTTCTAAGAAAAAAAATTTATTGTGAAAATATTGCAGGCAGATTTTTAAAATTAATGTAATTTATGTGTTGGTGCTATTTTAAATTGCATTTTAATTGTCTTTTTTGATGCTGGCATATAAAGAATAAATTAATTTTTAGTATTTTCAACTTGAGTAATTTCACATTTCTAAATTTACTTATTAGTCTCATATATTTTAGTAGATCACATATTATTTATTTGTTAGTGAATATTTAGTGTGTAAAAAAGGGGAGAGTATTTCTTTACTTCCAACTTGTATAGCATTCAATGTTTTTTCTTGCCTCATTTCCATAATCTGGAATCGAAAGCTTTAAGAGAAATGATTAGTTCTATATGATGCTATGAAAACTGACCTATGAAAATCAAAGCAAGATTGATACTGAGGTGAAAGAGAATGCTACTAAAGAGAAACTGATAGACACATTCAATTCTATACACAGCTGTGACCTTTTCAGACAATTTTATATACGAAAACAAAATCAATAGATTTTGTACAATGTTTCTGTAATAATTTCAAGCAGCCTGATTATATTTTCACATAGCTTTTAGGGATTATTTTCATCTGTGTTAAAAATAAAATATTTACAAAAATAAAATATTTACCAAAAAGAGCATTCAAAAAAATATGTGCTCTTTCAACTTCTGAGAACTTTCCAAAAATAATCTATCAGTTTGATAAAAGTTGGTTGCAAAGAAGGCAGACTCTTTTCACATGTGACTTATTTTCAAAGATGAATAGTCATCATCATGAATTCAAAACAGCAAAGTACAGTGACACAAAGAGATCAAAACATATAAAAGAAGTAAATTGTGACTGTTTGCACATCTTCTGTTCTACTCTGGTTTCCAGAAGTTGCAAGTTTGTTGACACTGGACTTTATAGTTTAAGAGACTATATCACAAACCCTGAAGCCCAAATATCTGGTTTCAAATTCCCTCTCCTCAACTCTGTGATCACTATTTGATCTTTATGCTTAACCTCTCTGTGCTTCAGTTTCAGCTATAAAGTGCAGAAAATTTTTGTAGTATTCTAATAGGATCATAATGAGAATTAAATGGGTTATTTGTAAATGATTTAGAGGAGTGTTAGGCAATACTTAAACTGTGTTTTTTGTATGTGTGTGTATGTGTGGTGAGTGTGGTGTGTCTTAAGAACACTTTTAAACATATTTAAGGGGAAAGCATGAAAGCATTGTACTATTGTACTCAAGGCAAAAGGAGAATACCTGTCTGAAGAGTAATTCTCATGATCATGTCAAAAATGACACATTTAATTATAAAAAAGATGTTGCAGTTTACTTTACAAAACATTTTCTATGTCCATTTTATAGGGTATGATAAAAGGGAAACTTTATTAATATGTTTCATGAGCTAACAAAGAGCCAAGATTCTCCATCAGCACTCTGTGTTCTTTCTTCCTGTCACTATTAATTACATCACAATTTTTTTATTTCTCAGAATAAGAGCTAACCTGTGACATTCTCAGAGAAGTCTTCTCTGATTCTTTTTTCTAGGTTGCATCCCTGAGCTGTGTCTTAATGAGTCCTATATTCTTGCCTTTATAGCGCTTATAACATTTGTAATTAAGTAATTATAGAAAATCTGTGATTATTTTCATGTTATCTGTCACAAGACTTTAAACCACCCAAGAACAGTAGTCTTTCTTGTTTGTAACCACATCTTCTGTTTCAAACAGAGCCTGGTACAGAGTATCTACAAGTTTTCTGAGAGGAGGGATCTAAGTATATTCATTTTTCCTTAGCTGCTGAGCATATTAGCGTTGCAATAAACACCTCTCATATGAATGAATAATGAAGTGTACCTATAATAAAAGGGATAAGTTATTAATTTTGAATGATAAATCAATTAAGAATATGTTCTTGCAATGTTGATATGCTGACTTTGGCACTGTATTTCAAAAAGATTTTTTTTTAAAGTATCCATCCAGCACATATTATTGTAGTTCAGTTTTCCTGCATTTGTTTAAGGGTCTGCTCATACTTTTGCATTATGGACTGAATGGTAGACAAATTTTATTGTGGTTCCAGAATCCTACTATTCTAATTTCTATTATACATTTATCTTCTTCCAGTTATCCAATAAAACAGTAATCTAGGTGTTTCTATGAAAGCATTTTGTACATGTATTTATGATCGTAAATGTTACAATAAGAATATGCTAGGTTTAGAGCTTAGAAACAACAAAATGAAAAGATTTGAAAATTTTCCAGGCAGAGGAAGTTTTCTGCTTCTGGCTTTGAAGATGGTGAAGAAAAGTGGCAAAGAATATAGGCAGCCTCTAGAAGCTGAGGGTCACAATTAAATTATACAGAGCTTAAATGAATTTGATTTTTGACCATCACTTTGGAGACTCATTTTTAATTGTTTAATCACAGAAATAAAGTGTGTTAAATTATTTTATTGTAAACATCCTATAAATTAGCTTTAGTCAAAAACACAATGTCAGTGACACGGAAGAAGATTTTAAATAGGATTTTTCAAATAGATATCGGACACATGGCAGGCATTTTGCTACTCATGCTCTGGTACAGGAATCCTGCTGATTTATTTATATCTGCCTGAGAAAGACAATCTAGATTTATGAATTCCGAAAGTTTGTTTCCTTTAACATCGGTTGAACTTCATCACTTCTGTTTCGTGTGCTTGTTGGATCCCTGCCACTTCGTGTGGAAATCACAAGGGGAAGAGAAAAATTTACGACCCCCACTGTGTTTGCAGGTCAGATCTGTTCCGTTTTTCTGTGTCCTCCTAGAAAAGAAGAGAGTCTTCAGCGTTCAGACTGCAATGACAATACTTTATCTAGTAAGTCAAATGATTCGAACATTCTCAGTCAGGAAACGCGCACATGGGAAACCAAACAGAGAAAGGGCAAGACGAAGAGAAACTTCTGATTTTCTTCAGTTGGGGGGGCAGCTGCTGTGTTCGGTTACACACAACTCCCAGAACTGCTGCTCTTCATAACGTGCTGAGAGAAAAACGGAGCATCCCTAGCGTATCTCAATCCCTACCATTACCGTCTCATGTCGCTTTATTGCAGTGATAAACTTGTGAATCATAGTAGCTAACTCAGTAGGGCTTCCGTGCTGAATTCATTTTCATAATCTCTTTTGTTGTTACAAATGTGATTCGAAGGGGTGCCGAGTCAGCAGTTCCTAGCTGCTTAATAATATATCACATTACCAAGATCATTTAAAACTCCAACAGATATAATATAATGAAACATTTTACTTATAATTACAATTATGTTAGCAGTTAATAATAATGGGGCTATTGTGCCTATATTTCATTTTGCTTTAAAGACAACTGGATCTTTTCAAAAGCAGATAACCTCTCAGCAGGTATGCTGCTTAAAAATTCCAAATAATCAAGTGAGAATAAAAAGTGGAGATGGCAAAAGCAACAAATGTTCAACTAAGAAACAGAATTTTAAGGGATTTGGAAATTTAATTGTTCTTAAAGAGAATGTAGAATTGCAAAATAAAAACAAAGGGGCTCGACGTCTATAAATAGTGGAAGTAAGAAGTATTGAAAACTTGTCCTGTGACTAGAAAACCTTGGTTACATTCAATGAATGTGGAGACTCATAGGTCCATATAAGCAAGTTATTCATCAATAGATTATCCTCAAAGCCTCTATTCCAGAGGACAGTAAAAGCAGGGACTTAATACATATAAGTGATCATCATGGTATCTAGGTCCATTATATCGTATTTACCTCTGTTACAACACAATTTACTGTAAATGTAACAGCAACATAAAAGTAATACACCAAATATTATGATGAGACATTTGTTAAATAAGAATCAAATTTCTTCTCTAGCCACAAAGTATGTTTCAAAACTTCCTTACAATATAAAGATTTAGGTTTCACAGTGAAGTATACATTTTTAAATGGATTTAAATAGACTGATGCTGTGATTCCATGTGCTTAAGTCAGTAACTGAGCAGATATAGCTGCCTTTCAAATCAGAGGAGAAACAATGATAAAGTCAAATCAGTGATGAAACAGTGATAGATAAAAGATATATATATATATATATATATATATATAAATGGTCTGTTTTTATATCAATGCATTTAAAAGTACCCCAAAGTACAATTTTGTTCAAGAAATTAAGTAAATAATAAGTATTAGCTGTAGAGTGTAAACCATCAGTCTTCCTTCTTTCAGAAAATTTAGTCTAGAAAAAAATTCAAGGCTGAGAATATGCACAAGGGATCCAAGGTGCCGGTCAATGTAAATATAGCAGATTGTGAACGATCCAGAACAACAGTGATGGAGGGAGAATTTACTTGATGAGAAATTTTGTAAGGCAAATTAAAGAATTTGTAATTTTATTGTAAATGTATTGCAAAGTTGTGAAAGTACTTTAAATATATGGAGTTTGGTAACTAATTTTTTCAGAAAATCATTTTGGCTGCCCTGCAGGGATAGAACAACGTGTAGGAGACATAAGCTACACTAGGGAGATCAATTTGGAGGCTACTGTAAAATTCTAGTTGAGTGATGATGATTGCCTAGCCTAAGCATTTGAAATTGGGTCTTTGGGACCGATAACCATGCATCGAGTCTCTAAAGTTTTACAAGGCACTAGAAACATTGTACTATCAACAGCACCGTATTCTGTTTATTTGTGTGCTTATGACTTTTTTTGTCCTGACCTATTGCATAAGATTTTAGTTTACTAAGGGTAGGATTAAACAAAAACAAATATGTAGCAAATTAAGAAATTGATCACAAAAATAAAAGGTGACTTCACTAAATGTGTGGTGAGCTCATAAACTATAAAATCTTATGTATTTCACTAGAGGGGAAACAATTTACTTATCAAATTTCTAGAAATTAGTGAAAGGAAAGAAACACAGTTCTAGTTTGCAAAATAGAAATATTCTGAACATTTAAAGAATTAAAACGATTCCTCAGTTGGAATAAATTAATTCTTGATACTGATGTTTAATAGAAAATTTCTTCTAGTAAAATCTCCGAATGAAAATACTGTGTCCAGAAAAAAGTGATCACAATTCCTTAGTTCTTATTCTGAGGTATTATGCCAAGGCCAAGGCAAATTCTTCCTGAGAATTAATTTTTAGCTTGTTCCATCTGCTAATGCAAATGGTCTTGGGATCTTAATGCAGCATCGAGTCCAGGCTCTGCTTTTATCACGCACCTTAGTCCATTAAAAATTCAAACCAATGGTCCAATATTGAGGGAAGGTCAGAAAAAATCATGAGCAGAATCATTATTCCTGTCAGGTTTCTCCACATTGTGCTGAAGCATGTAACCAGTAATCTCTAATGAATTAACTCAATCCAAAACTATCTCTTACTCATGTACAGCAACAGCCTGAACATCAGGAAGGCAGATCGCAGTGGTGCATGGGAGCTGGACACATTAGGGAAACCAAGTGTTATGCTCTCAGATGGCTCAGGTTTGAATACTGGCTCTCGTCTCAACGTTTTAGGCTCACTGAGCCTCACTTACCTGGTTGTAAAATGCTGACAGGACTGACTGAACATAGCTGTCCTGAGGATTAAATGAGATGATGCATGAAAAGCATCATTACGGAGTCCAATATATGATAAGCACTTAACACATAATGACTATTTTTCTTAACTTGTTTCAAACAGAAAATAAAACTTACTTAATGTTGCTTTCAAAAGCTTAATGTCCGCAAAAAAATGCCAGTGAAGTTGCCAATGTAATGAAAGTAGCAGGTAGCCAGGCATTTAATTTACTGTACAAGTACAGGGACCGAGAAAGAAGATGCAACTTATAGTATGTAACCTGTGCACTGACGGATGTAGTGGTTTCAGAAAAGCACCTGTCTGCATGGCAACGATCTCAGACGTTCTCCTCACTAAGAAAAGGCCTGCCCAAGAGACCTCAGCATGCACGTATTGGAGGACAAGACTAACTGTGAACTGGTAAGTTGAGAATTCACACAAAGTTATAAGAGTAACAGTTTAATTACTTTAGCATAAAGCACACTCTTCATTCCAGATCAAATGTGCTAAACATTTACCTTTAAAATAAATTCTATTTACAAATTGATCTTTTACCTTATTTTCTTTCTCTGTTGGTATTTTAACACTGATTCATTCATTTTGGGTATCTAAGAATTTCATATACTTATCATATGAAAGGACTGTACAAGAAAATAACTATATCAACTATCTTTTGCTAGCATCAGCAAACAAGTTTAGCTCTGAAAACCTTAAAGTCCCTGGTTCCAAGAACTGAGTGTTAACTCTATGTATTGTGTACAACCTAGAATACCTGATTAGAGATTTCACAAGTTAGCTCTACCTTTCAGACTTTATTTACAAATATAAAGACATTAAAGGTAATGCAAAATCAAATTTGTAAACCCTGTATTTCAACATGCTTTTCAGAAATGACAATAATTTGGAAATATATAAACTAGTAAAATATAAGTGCATTTGGAATCATAGTCTGCAATTTTTATCATTCTCTTATCCACTATAAACACTGAGAACTGAATCAAATTCAATGGTTAGGTTCAACGCTGATTTTATAGAGAAATTTGATTTGGTTCTTGTCCATTTTGGTTTGAGACCGGAATTGTGGAAAGAATTAAGTTCATGAACCAAGGTACGACTGTATGTTATATAATAGTCAGAGGTAAAAATGCCGTAAATTCTGAGGCATATTTTCCCAGTCACAGTAAATGAGGGAAAATTCAAGTTAATAGACCTTTAAACAAGTATAAATTGAAATGTTTTGTTCATATTAATCTTGTGTAGAGAAAACTAGGACCAAGTGTTTCTAAAGAGACACTCTGATCCTAAATGATATAGGTAGCAGTTATTGGTGCACCTTTTTCCAATTTTCTACTAAATATTCATGGAAACCCCAAAACATCTTTTTTTTTTTTTTTTGACTGGAGGACAATAGAACTACTTGCAGCCTATTATCAGAATCTGGGACAAATTTTCCCAGAGTGCAAAGCCTGTAGAACGTAATTGAATCATGCAATCAGGTGAGTTGGTCATAAGATATTTTGCTCACTCCTGCTATTTCCTGGTTTAGAAGTACATTGCAAACGCCATCTGAGAACTTAGGTATCAATCATTAATGCTGCTGAAGCAATTGTGGTGCCTTTATTAGGTCAAATCCCACTTGGAAATTGCAATTGCCATGTAACAATAGGCCTGAATATTTTTAAAGTATGGGAAATTATAGTGAGATGCTGAATTTTGTAACTTTTGGTTTTCAAAAGCAACATGCAGTTGGCAGACAGAGTAAAAGCATTGGTAAATTAATTACTCTGATATCCCATATGCTCTATCTATACGAGAATCAGAGAGGCAAGAAAAATGGGCAGATGGACGGAGTCACAGTTTGTCAGAACATTATGGGTAAAGCCCTCAGAGAACAGAAATTAAGCCATATGCTGGTACACATTGACCTAATGTCCATGTTTAGTTCAAAGAAGAAGTTTCCAAAAACAGCCAAGAGATGAGATTTGAGCCACGTGAACGCTCAATACTCACTTGGTGAGCATCAGATTATGACAGACTGTTCTGAATTTCTGAATCAGTAAATCAAGGAAATCCAGCACTGGAAAAGGGGCTCCCTTCTTTATGTGCTACATTTTATAGCACGATGCCCAAAGCAGCTGATATCTTTGCTGTCACATTCTCATAGTGCCCTCTGCTGCCTTTCTGGCAAGTGTGGTGACAACAGGTTGGATGGCAGATGAAGATGGACTTTCAAGTATCAGTGGACAGTAAGAAGTAAAAACAGCAAGTGGATTTCCTTTTTGCATGTCCTTGGCTAACAGATTTATTTTAAAGCTTTCTTAGCTTCTTAGATGTAGTATTTCTCCTTCACTCCCAGGACAAACATCCTTCATGACTATCTCTCAGAATATTCTATCTAGACAAATAAAAACTCTATTTTAGTTGGGCAATTATTAAATTATTTAAAATGCTTTCTGGCACATAAAATGGGAGCATTTATTTGATGAGTTAACAATTGATAAATTAGTAAATAATTGCTTTAAAATCTTAACTATATGAAATTTTAATGTTTATATTGCAGAATATGAACTAAAAAAGCAGTATTCCGCCCATTAATTGTTGCAATCATCATGTAGTGAACCATCAAATGATGCTACAATGGTTTTATAATTGAGAGACTGCAGTTATATGTCAGCAATTGAAAATTACCTTTTAAATTAAAATGTTTACAAAGAGGAGATTACACAAAATACAAATTTCAGGAAATTGCAAAGACAAACAAGAAGTGATTTTAAATAAAGCTCATAAATGGGAGCAGAACTTTTTCTCATATTACCACAATTACACCTATAAAACTCAACCAATATGTCTCAAAGGAATCTATAATGACCTAGAAAAATGATTTAAAAGGCAAAATAAAGAAATTATTCTGCACAAATTAACATGTCACAATGTTTTTAGCCAATTTCTTTTAAGAACATTCTGTACTTTGTTAATGTGAAATAAAATTTAAAAGATATTCACATGTTGATTTAACACTGAGCTCATGATTACATTCGGTATCACAAGCCGATTTTATAACACATAAACACCATAGAAGATTGTTTTGTTTTGAAGTTTATGCCAAATTACAGTTTAATATTTATTTTTATAAAACTAAAAACAGTGACAAAGTAAAAATAATGTATTTTATACCTGGTTTGTGGTAATCATACAAATTTATCAATGAATATTAAAACTAAAGGAAGAAAAAACTCCAATTTGTTCTCTTTCTTAAGCAGAAACAGTAAATCACACAAACACATAATTCGTTTTGTTGTATATTGTAAAGGTTATGTTTATACTACGAGCTGTGAATGAGATTAATGAGTTTTCTCAGCACAGTAAACCTCCTCCACGGAAACAGAAGCTAAATTGCAATAAATCACGAGTTTATGTGCACGTATTTATGGGGAGAGGAAGATTTAGGGTTCCTCGGTAGAGAAAACCATCCCAAAGTAAAAGGGAAAATTATGGCTTCTGTAACATAAAGGTAAATAAACTGGAGCAAGCTTAAAATTGTGCATTCAATAGACTTTAATGATGTCAGTAATTTATTAAAAATAATAATCATGGCACAGTTTCATGCTCATACTTCACTAGAAGTGACAAAATGCTAGTTCAATATGTTGGTTAACTTCACATGATTATGTATCAAGATCAATTAAATTAGAGCTATGATTTTTCTGTATTTCTCTTAAACCTCAGTACTGCTTTTTCTTTAAAAAATATTGTGATATGATATGATTCATCTATTACAAAATATCATCTGAGCTAATAACTCAATCTGATATTATGTCAAAAATATAAGATTTTTTTGAGAAAAAAAAAAACCTTACCAATCATATTTGACAGTTTGCTGAAAGCCCGATCATATATGGGGGGATTTTAATCCAAATTTTGTGGACAAATTGATCTTGACTAAAATGCATTTAAATTTCATTTTATTTGATTAAGCATCTCTCTGTCTCTTCAATTTGTTGCAGTTTCCTAGAAAAGCTAACTAAAGTCAAATGCAGAAAGACAATTGTAGTAACACAAACCCAGGTGCCAAGATCCAAGTAAATATTACTTTGCTCATGTCATTGACAGAAAGATGCACGACTGGAAGCAGGAGCATGATCTTTGTACTGAGTATCTTGCAAAGAAAAATAAAACAATAAAATGTGAAATACATTTTACTTTTGAAAATGTCACTTAATCTGATCTAAACACAATGCAATGCTAAGGAAAGAGAAAATCAGGTTGCTTCAGAAAAAATGAAAATCATTTCAAGTGAAATATCGGTAAGAAAAAAAGTTTCTTATGAAAAAGTAAAGAAAAGCATTCCAATCTGTACAAATACATGTAAAGTAATAAACTTGAAGAAAATACTGTAAGGTCTCAAATGTCATATTTTAGACATTTTAATGGGCTGCATTTTTCATTTAGCATTTGAAAGAAATAAGACAAACCACAGAGCTAAACATTAATTTTTGTATGCTTACAAGTGGATAACAAGTCTTTCCTAAGGTCAAACATATTCAATAAACCCTTAGCCAAAGTCACGAAAAGAAGCAAAGAACAACCCAAATATAAATGCAAATAGAAATGAAAAAGGTAAAAAATAAGAAATGAAAAAGGTGAAATCACAATGGACACTGCTGAAATTCAGAGCATTATAAAAAAGTATTTAGGTAAATTATATTCCAATAAATGAGATCCTAGAAGAAGTGGATAATTTCCTCGATGGATATCAATTACGGAAACTGAATGAAGAAGATATGAATACACTGAATATATTAATAATAGGCAGTGAAACTCAAGCAAAAATAAAATCTATACCACCTAAGAAAAGCCCAAGACCTGAGGATTCACTGCAAAATTCCACCAGAGCTTGAGGGAAGATCTACTGTCAAACAGCCTCAAAATCTGTTGAATGAAATTCAAAGGGAAAAAGCACTGTCACCTATCTCTGAAAGCTAGCATTACTCTGATATCAAAACTAGACAAGGACTTAACAAAGAAAAGCACACTGCAGGCCAATCTCCTTAATAAGCATAAGTGTGAAAAACATCAATAAGATACTTGCAAACCGAATGCAACAAATAATCTATATATAAATGCGCACACACACACACACACACACACACACACACACACACACAGAGTATCTACTTATTATTCTAAGAAACCAGGAATCATTGGAGAAAAAGTCTGATTCCAGAATGATGACACTTAAAGTACAGACTGATATGGAAACATTGTGTGTGTGGGGGGGGGTGTACCAAAAAATTAGGAAATATTGAAAGAACAAAGTACAGAAACCTTATTGAGGAGGTTCTCATTGTTTGATGCAGGATAATTTGAAAATGATAATAGTAATTACAGGAACAGGTTGATAAATAATTTAGCATAAAATACCTAGAAATAAAAAAAAATGAAGTTCAGATACCATGAGTAAATGTTAAATTAGTAGGTAGAAGTTTTATGAAGAATAGAATTTTTACAGAGTTTCAAAATATATGCCATTGAAATATTTAATATTCACAACCAAAATGAGATAACTTGAAGAAAGCTAGCCAATATCACCTAAAACAACTAATTAGAGTTCACTAATATTAAAATAAAGTGACATGAAGTGTCTCCTAATAAGAAGCATTAAAAGAGCATGATACCACTTCTGTGGAATTCCTGAAACAAATGCACAGCCTGGATCTAATTAGAAAGGAAAAGCAGACAATCCCACTTGAGGCACATTCTGCAAAATTACTAGCCTACAACCCTCAAAAATTTCAACTTCAAGAAATACAAAGACTGAACATATGTTTCAAGTGCAAGGAGTCTAAAGACAAGGCAACTAACTACAACAAAAAAACATCTTCCAGGGTTGAATTTTGGAACAGGATAAAATTGCTATAAAGGATATTACTGGGCCAATTGATGAAATTTGAATATATGATGGCATTAAATAATAATGACAATATCCAGAGTTGGAAAATGTATTGTGATAAAATATGGAAATGTCCTTATTCTGAGAAAAGAAACAGTGAAATAAGAGGAAAGGGCATATTTCCAATATACTTCAAATGGCCTTGAAAAAAATAGATGTATGCCTATGTAAGAAAGAGTAATGAAAGAAATGGAGTAAAAGGTAAATGATCTGTGAACTCTAGAAAGAATTTACAGAAATTTATTTTGCTATTGTATGAAATACTCCCTAAATTTAATGTATCAAATGTTATATCACATACATAGAAATAGAATCATAATATGAAATAGAAAGATAAAGAAGTTTGTTGGGAATATTGTAAAGCTAGGAGTTAATACAACAGAAATACAGCTTAGATACATGACTTCTTTGGTTTTAAATGATAGAACAGTTGTCCACATAATGAATATTAAAAAAGGAATAACTCACCATCTTGAATGTGACTGTACTTAGAAGAAGGTACATTTATTTATGAGCTTTATTAAGAGGACAAACATCTACAAGGTCAAGAAGTAAAGATAATCTCATGGGTTCAATTTGTAAATGATTTTCTTCAATGCTATACTCCTCATTCAAAGAACACTGAATGATATATAGGTAGGTCAGTGTTAATCATATATCTATAAGCCCTTTAAGATCAATAGATAGATATAAATAAATAGATCACTTAAATCTTATGTGCATGAATTTTCTCATTTGAAAAAAGGAAAAATGATGCCCTGATTTCATAGTATTTTTATGAAAGTGTAATTTGTATGAAATGTAATTCATATGAAACATTTCAGCACACTAAACATCATTGACCAATTAATTCCTTGGTCTACAAGAAGTAGTTATGCATCTGTATGAATTTAAAGGTTATACCATCTGTCTACCTATAGTAGTAGGTACAAATAGTACATAAGGTCATATTCAATGTTATGAGTTGTAAACATTTGCAAGAAGATTTTATTCAAAGCCTTGGACATAATGTGTGACCTTTGAACATAGTATATAACCATTAAAATATTTGATCTTTACTTTCTACTTTTGTTTGTGTTTTGAATAGTTTGACCTCTGTTACATTGGTAAACACAGAATTTTGCAAAAAGCAGGGAGCTGTGCATTGTTTTTCCGATATATCTGAACTGCTGTCTTGAGATCTAGGCCATTTCTTATATATGTACTTAAAATGTCAGGACATGTCCCCGAGAATGTACAGGCTTTTCATAAAGTCTAATTTAGCATGTTGTACATGTTGTAAAAAATTTAATCCTATACACACTGATTTATGAATAATCACATTAGATTTTCTTGATGATGTATTTTCTTACTTTTAAATCTTGATCTAGCATTCCCGTTAAGTATATTTTCTATTGTTTTCTACAGAAAATTAACCTTTCTAAAACTTTAATAATCATAATCACATACAATTACAAAAGTCATTTAATATAAAATATTAAAACTGACTCATGATCTTGAATATTGTAAGCACATTTATGCTTGTATATATCACCATATAACTATATATATCATTACATACATATCATTATTTTAATGAAAGCTATAAATGTGATACAATTTCAGCAGATTAAGAAAATCACATTAAATGCTTCAAATCTTGGTGATAATATATGTAGCTTATAAGAAAAAAATGCATGGGCTGGGGATTTAGCTCAGTGCTTAGAGTGTTTGCCTCGCAAGCATGAGGCCCTGAGTTTGATTCCCGGTACCAAAAAAAAAAAAAAAGAAAAAGAAAAAAATGCAGAGAACCTTACATACATTTCATATGGGAAACATGAAAATATTTATAAAATAAATATAATGTTCCTTGTACTTGTAATGAAGAATACTGCCTTATAATTTCTAGTCATACATAGCTTTTTATATTTTAATATTTGTTCCTATGATGACCTTGGACAATGGCTATTATAATCTTGTTTTTCCTTAAAGGCAGAGTTTTTATTTATTTTACTAATGGGTTTTTCATCAATGTATATAACCGCACAACACAAGAAAATTATGAAGGATTGTTGAAGTAGAGTGACGCATTAAACCTGCACTCATATAGGATATCTGTTCATGTATCTAATGTTTAATTAACACTTAATCTACTTACCTGTATCTTGATGTTCACTTAGTCACATAAAAAATACCCAAATAAATGATTAAAGGGTGATTCCAAAGCTATGCATTGTATACATTACATAGGTAAATACTTCAAATATGTTGCCAAATAAGTAAAAAACCTCAGTAAAAGAGAAGAAAATGGAGCCTAAGTTTACAATATCAGTGATAAAGTTAGTCAACATACTGGACTTAGTGAAATTTCTTACATTTTAAAAATGTAGTTCAGAAAGCCAACACAGTAACCAGTAAAATGATCTTTAATTGCAAAACAAACAAACAAACAAACAAACAACAACAACAACAACAACCACAACCCCACAAAGGAAGTACTCAATAAATATTTGGCCTTTTTTTTTTTTTTTTTTTTTTTTTTTTTTTTTTTTTTTTTTTTTTTTTTTGTGCTGGGGATCGAACTCAGGGCCTTGTGCTTGCTAGGTGAGCACTCTAACCACTGAGCTAAATCCCCAGCCCGTGGCTCTTACTTTTTTAAACTGAAAAGATTTTGTTATTTTTCTGAACAAATTAAGAAGAGGATTTCATGAGTCCCCCAAATAGGTCAAACTGCCATCTAATGAAAGGATTTTACAAAGTATTTATTCCCTTGTACTCTGGCTACTGGACCATTCCCTCTTGTCTGGGCAGACAGAGAGGTCTTTAGAAGATGTGAATCTAATTCTTTCTTCTCTAATTCTCTAATGGTATTTATTGTACTTGGATAAAAGTCTAACCTCTACAAAGACCAGAATGAACTGCTCCTTGACTGTCTCAGTTACAATCTTGTAGCTAAAACCTTTTCTGCTTTTCTCACAAAGCTATTGCTCCTATTGCTTCTTTTTTAAATGCAGAAAATGCATGTGTAAAATTTCTCAGCAGGACTCAGTTTAGATGATCCTGATTTTACCATTAACATCCAAAACAGGAGTTGGGCAACCATATGCCCTCTTCATTCCACCATTCCTGACCAAGATATCAGCCTTATCTACATCAACATCATAGAGCCTCTTCACAGCCTGTTTGATCTAATACTTGTTGACCTTGACATCCACAAATGAACACAAGTTCTCTCTTCTTCAGTGCCGACTTAATGGTCAGGTAGACACTGGGGATAGAGTAGTGGTCAAGCATGTTTCTCCCAGGGGCACTTTTCTGAGGATATGTGGGCTTCCTTTAGACCCACAGTGTCTCGGGTTGCCAAAGTGGGTAACAGGCAGATTTCCCTTTTCATGTGGCTTTGGATGATTTTCCCAAAGTCTTCTTGGCTTTATCTTTGCCTTTGGGAGGAGTTGGAGCTTCCTTCTTCACTTCTGACATCATCATGTTGAAGGGTACCAACAAATATTAAAATCTACTCTTCTTTCTGATGTTCAGATAAGCCAAATTTAATCAAGCTTAGAATTGTTGCAATTGCTTCTTCTGCTTCATGGAAGACTTTACCTCCAGATGTTCACATGCATGACAAATTCAGTTCATTCAAAGCACCTGTCTAAAGGGATTCACATCTGCAACCCTGTCCCTCTATTAGGATTCTGTATTTTATCATTTTCACAGAACTTCCAAATGATAATATTTGTAATGCCATTTTTTACGTATTGGTCATTTATACTTCCTAACCATAAAACTGAATAATGTGTCATGGTCCAAGGAACAGTATCTTGACTGTTGTGTCATGGCTAGAAGGCAACACCAGGCAGACTGTCTGGATCACGGTAGTCATTTAGTAACAAGTTTTAAATGATTAGCAGGAGGAGGAACAGATACAATGAAACCTGAGTAAATAGTTCTTTGATTTCCTGAGTAGTCAGTGAGCATAAAAGAAATTATCTAAATGAGTAATTTTCAGTTCTCCAAATTAGAGAATACTGCATTCAGATCCAAATAGTCTGGGAAGTTTCAAGGAAGAATAATTGTGACTGAGTACTCACATTCCCTAAACTGAGGAAATTTTTAAAAATCTTCTTTAACTCTTCAGGATCTGTGTTAAGGTTTTTAGAGAATAGCGGTTCCGCTTACTGAAAGAATAATGCACCAGTATCTTAAGAACTGTGCTCCAAAGAAGTGTGTGCAACATTCATAGCTTTGAAGGAAGCCTCAGTCAACTAAAATTTGAAAGATATTGGGACATATTATATCCAAGATTACTTCCCTAACAATTTGCTTTTAAGTAGAGAGCTGTAGGCTTTAAGAATAAAGCCACTTTATGTGTTTTATATATTGTGTACATATGGGACATGTATGTATGCCTATATATGCATAATACATATATATAGGCACATATATATTTAACATTTCTGAAATTGCTTTCATATATAAATTAGATAGTAAACCCATGTATAAACAATGGACTGAATGTAACCCTCCCGTCTGTCCTGGAAAATAAGGTGAGGAAATAGAAGGTGAGAGGCTCAGTTTCTACTTCCATAGTCAGAAAAATTACATGTAAAGACCCAGATTTATATTTCAGCCCATGGTATTAATTACTGATCTTTGTTTTAAGGCCACCAGTTATAATTCCAACTAATCCTTACAATAATACTATGAAAATATTATTATTTCCAATTTAGAGATAGGCCATATTGTTTGGGCTTTGAGGTTTTTTTGGGTTTTGTTTTTTTTTTGGTTTTTTTTTTGGCCAGGAATTGAACTCAGGACCTTGCGCCTGCTAGGCAAGCACTCTAACCACTGAGCTAAATATCCAGCCCTAGACTCTTGAGACCTTTCTCTTTACCGTTTTGTTATCATTTAGCCTGCACAATTAAAAGAAAACCAATACTAGCCAAGGTAACCCTAAGTAATAAACTTGCTTAGCAATTATTATCTACAAACTTTTTAAAAGTTGGATCTATACTTTGCTTCTAACATAGATAAATTGGATCTTATTAACAGTAATTCTTAATAATAATATTTAATTAATTCGACAAATATAGTTAAAGAGTGGATTTACAAAATCGTACTCATATGTAGAGTCAAAAACACACATATATTATATGTGCTTGTATGCACACTCACACAAATAAAAAGAATGTCTTGAGAAATAAATTAAAAATCATCATCAGACTTACAAGTATTTATAAGGAATTCATTCAGGCTATGCTACACAACCTCATTTATGGCAGCAAAATGGATTCTGAAGGGAGGCAATAACTGAAAATCACTAATGATTATATGGCTCAAGGGTGAGGTTTTAGAAATAAAAAGCCAAAAAGAGTGTAATCAACTTTAAAATATTTTTATGATAATTTTCTGCATTAAATGCTAGTGTGAGAAACATTGGCATCCACTGTGACCTGAGCAAACTATTTGGATGACATTAAAATTAATCAATAGATTCTAATTTTGTGTTTTTTCCAAGGTTTTTTCATAGCAGAGACAAGGACTTTTCCAGCACAGACTACAGCTGAACAGGAGCCTCATCCAGATGCCAGGAGGGTCTTCTAAGACAGCAAAGCTGAAATGAGGCCAAAAAGCGTGGGACATAAATTAAAGCTACTGAGGTTTTCAAATGCAGTTGCCAACACATCAAGTAGTTTCTCTGTGGCCAACATACAGTCCTGGAGAGAAAGAGGGCCAGATGTTCCCACTCTGCCAAGTACTCAACTTCATGACCTCACCACAGAGCTGCAAAGCCAAATCTCTGGACCCAGCCCTGGTAATAAAATATAGCTGTGGAGCAAGCATAAAAGAGCGTTAAATCTGAGAGATAATCATTTTATTACATTTTTTATTGAATATTATTTTAATGATCAGTTCCCGATATTTTAAACCATAAAGGACCAAAATCTGATTTTTTCTAAATGATATTTATGGGCTTGGGAAAAAAATAATACAAGAGTTGTTGAAGATAACAGAAAGAGATCACAATTTCCTTGTATAAATATACCTTGTGTTCTTCTTCTACACTTATTACATATTATTTATGAGTCCTAATTTTGCATAGTTTTCCTTGTGATTTAAAACATAAAGAAGCTGTACTCTAAAAATCAACACTGATTACTGATGTTATGTCGAATATTAATAAAATTTTAAAATGATTGGTATAGACCAGGGCCATAAAAATATTGAAAAGTAGGCCAGGCATGCAGGCATGGAGGTATTTGCCTGTGATCCCACCACGTGGGAGGCTGGGGCAAGAGGATCACTATGAGTTTGAGGCCAGCCTGGGTTACATAGTGAATCCAAAGCCAGCCTGAATTACAGAGTGAAATCCTCTCTCAAAAAAAAAAAAAAAAAATTGAAGAGTAATGAAATTAGACTATATATAGAATTCCCCAATTAGGTTTTTTTTTTGTACTCAGCATACAAGAAAGATGCTTTTTAATACACATTTCTACTTTTAGACACTTTAGTTATCTTCTAATTTCCAACATGAAAGTCACCCAGAATAACATTAATTCTTTTTATGTAAACAATATTTATTAGTATTATACTGTGTAAAAATATTCTAATAATTGACTGAAAATCAAAGAAAAAAGATAAATACAATACTACTGTTAATCTCAAAAAGACACATATATCTTGATATATGGTCACAAAGTTGGACAAATACAAATAGTACAACAAAATGAGGCCTTCTACTGAGGCAAATTGAAAGTGCCTTGAAGCCAGAATGGGCGAGAATAGTAGTACTGTTTTGGCTGCTTGGAGATTGTATTAGTGAGCTTTCCTATTGGTGGAAAAAATAACTGATACCCACAATGTAAAAGACATGAGGTTTGTTTGGCTCATGGCTTCAGAGAATTCAGTCTTTAACTGTCTGGCTCCAAGGCAGAAACAAGGGTGCGGTGGAGCAAAGCTGCTTAGTTTGTGCTGGCTGGAAACCAGAGCAGGGACACAGAGCACCCGCAAGAGGGACACACTACAAGGTGCACCCCAGTCACCCACCTTCACCAAGTCCCCTCCTAGAGGCACACGGAGCTCTAAACAAAATCAGGTCAGTACTGGTGAATATATCGCCCCATGATCATAACCATTCCCGGAGTCTCTTAATCCAGTAAAGATGACTTTTATGCTTAACTTTCACAGAATTCAAAACCTAGGTGACTTTTGAGATGTATCTGAAAGGGACATAATATTTTGATGCCCCCAAATGAAGGGGTTGTTATTCACCCCATAAGATTAGCTTATGCACAGGCACAAGACCATAAAGAAAATGTTTATTTATGCAGTACCAAATAATTTTCGTGTGTCCATTGCATGGAATGACCCGCACAGTGGAATGTGGGCACAGGACAGGCCCAGTACTCAAACAATAGCAAATGCAAAATTCCAAATGAATACTAAACAAGCGAGCAGAATTATTTTTGAGGTAGTGCTGTCTGTGTTCTGATATTCTGCAAAATATTTGTTCTTTCATAAATAAGAGCTTACTAAAATAGATATCATTAATAATAAGGCATTTGCTTTGTATCTTTTCTTACTTTTAAAATGTTCCACAATCGTCCTAATATATAAGACATTTCAATACTCTGTTTTTTAACATACATATTAAAATATAAAAATTGCGCATAGATATTGGGTGCCAGGTGACATATCAAACACGTGTACAATGTGTGATGTTCACATGCGTCTGTCTTATCAACCTTCTATCCTTTCTTTATGGTGAAAACATTATTGGTATCTATAGTCTCCCCTCACCAGAACTTCTTACTCTTACCTAACTATAACTCGGTACCCATTATTCTTCGTATTGTAGGTAGGGCCCTTCTCAATTTGGCCAGGTCAGTTTTTTAAAGAGATTTCCACTTTTCTAACTCTCACACATTACACTCTAGCCTTAAGGAAATCTGCCTTTCTTGTCCACATTTCAACTCATTCTAATTTTCATTTCTTCTTTTAAACTCTTCCCTGGTGCCTTTGGGCAGTCAGCGATACTCTTCAATCTGCTTCCCTGAGAGGAAATAACTGGCTGTCATTCAGGGATCTTACTGACAGTATACGAGGCTTGCGACAGGCGCTGGGTTAAATAACCTCAAAGATCATTTCCAGCACTTTATTACTTTTCTACAAGCTATTACATTTGCATAAACATTACCCACATCAACAAGCACAATTACAACTGAAGCTTTTGCATTTCAGTTATTTGAATAAAACAAAATGATTCTTCATTTAACCTACCAACCGCATTTTTATTTTGTCTTAGAACTTCTTGTGTCTTTCAGAATGTTGGCACCACATCTTATATTAGATAAGTATAAAGCTGTATCTATACAGATATATTAGTATTAGGTAGATGTATATCTATATTTTGTATTATGCTATAGTATGGTATATTAATTGGCTAGGGCTACTATAAAGTTCCATAAACTGCATGGTTAGAACAATGAAAAGTTCTTGTCTCACAGTTCTAAGGCCTAACAGGCCAAAATGAAAGTGTTAGCAGGACTGATTATTTCTGACAGCTGTGAGGAAGAAGCTGTTTGGTACTTCTTGCCAAGCTTCTGGTGGTATGCTGGCCATCTTTTGAATTGTTTGATTTGTAGAAGCACTATCTAGTCTCTGCCTTCATTTTCATGTGGCATTTTTCTTGTGCACGTGTCTGGATTCAAATTTCTCATTTTTCTGTAAGGACATTAGTCCAGTTAGATTAGGGAGCCGCCATACTCCAGTATGACCTTATCCTAACTAATGAAATCTGTAGTAATCTTATATACACATTAGGTAATATTTTGAGGTGTTAGTGTTTAGGAATTCAAAATATGCATTCTGGGAGGGACACAATTCAACCCCTAACATACAGAAATGTTGTTGCATATGCTACTGGTATATTATTATTCCACATAATATACATTTATAATGTTATGACACTCAGAAATACAAACATGGTACAACCATACAGCTATGCTATTAGCATGTTTTCTACTAGATAGGTATATTTGGCATATTTTATATAATATAGGTACAAAATGATTGCTAGATATATAATCTATGAGAAACACTTCATTGCTTATTAGTCTATTCCAGGGAAAACATATAGCTTAATTTATTTATGGGGTTCCCTGAAATACTTCCCAAGAGCAATTTTTTTTCTTTCAAACTTTTCTCTCCAATGATTCCTCCAAAGTTCTCTCCCAGGTAAACTTTCAGTTAGATATGTAATTTAATACTATATAAGTCATAATTCTATGACTATAATTTTTCAGGAAGTCATGATAATTGAACCTGCTATGTATGTAGTCCTATTTCTTCCTGAAAGACCTGAACTGGAAATATTTGTTGCAGTCTTATCAATACTGTTTCCTTCTAATCCCCCAGTGGCAATTTAAAATGCAGGAAATATGAACAAATATTAAATCATGTGTGTGTGTTTACATGTATATATGTTGTCATTTGCAAAAACCTATTTATATGTCCAAAAATGAGTAGTTACATGCAAGTTCACACTGTTTCAGAATAATTGAATGTTGGAAAAATGCCAATTTTTTTCTACTTTTATATTCATAAGCTGGGCCTCTTCTACACTCACATAAAACTTTTCCCTGAGTTTAATCAGAGTTTGGAAGTTGTTATCATTTATATCTGGATGTCACCCCAAAGTGTTGTGCACTCATAAGCAGACCTTTGAAAAGGTGATTGAATCAAGGGGACCCTACACCTAAGTGCGACATTATGAGGTGGACCCATGTAGGAAGAGGCGAATCACATTAGCGTATGACCAGGAGAGGTGTGTTTCTCTCTGGCTCTGCTCTTCCCTCTCTGCATCCTGTATGCCGCAATGGGAGCTGCTTTCCTCCACACTAGCCCCTTCCACCATCCTGTGACTCGAACTTCTGAAACAGGAGCCAAAATAAACCTCTCTTCCTTCAAGTCGTGGGTGTTTGGTAGGTGGCATATTAAGTTGAATCTCATACTCTTGTGGAGTCTCCATAAAAAAGTTTAAAAGTTCAAATCTTCTTTCTGCCCATGATGAATATGTTTGTGGTAATCTGCAAGTATAATTATATAATGACCAGCACTATTGCTGATAGTTATAATGATAGCATCACTGTTTCATTTGATAAACTTCCAGTAAATTCTTTTTTTTTTCTTTTTTCAGTGCTGGGGATTGAACTCAGGGCCTTGTGCTTGCAAGGCAGGCACTCTAACCAGTGAGCTAAATCCCCAGCCCTACTTCCAATAAATTCTTTAATTTAAGAACGAAAAAATATTTTGAGGCACACTAAGATATATGTGCATGTGTTCATCTTTCTGCTTGTTTTCCTTTCTTCTTTCCTTCTTTTTGTTCTTCTCTCCTTCCTTTGCCTCTAACATCCTCCTTCCTTCCTTCTTTCTTTTCTTCCTTTTCTTTCTTCCTACTTCTCTTATTTGTTTCCATAGACCTCTTTCCACTTGTGATTTTAGTGACCAAAATTGGAAAGATCATTTATTATAATGGAATATGAAGTTATATAAATGTTATGTTAAATGTAAACACTTAACTAGGAATTTTTGTATTCTAGAAATTAACTTTAAGAAAATAATCATTTTTAAAACTATAATTTCAATGTTGAAAAGTCTGGCACATTTTAAGCAAAGTAGAATATGTCCAAAGAGTAACTTTGATTCAATGAATGTCATTTTATAAAGTCACAAAATTATATTTATATAAAAATAATGAAATTTTTTATGTAACAATAGTTTTTAAGAAATAAACTTTAAATTTTAAACTAGTTCATTTAAAAACTCCATTAATATCAAACTATGACTAATATTTAGTATCAAAAACAAGAATGATGAAAGAACATATCACAAAGAAAAATGAAAGGATTATCACAATCAATAAGATTCTATTTAGGAAGAACTAACATCACATGCTGAGAATAATATCAATAGCTAGACCGAATCAGCAGAAATTCATGATTTCAGAAAAATTGTGGACATAATTAAACTTACTTTTAGCTCATGAAAGAAGAAATGTCACTATCAATGAAATTCATAATTAATGATCTAACAAACAGATACTTAATTGTGCTGTGCTCTGAATATTTGTGTCTTCTCAAAATCTACACATTGAAATTAACCACCAGTGGAATACTATCAGGAGATGAGGCTCCAGGAGGCGATTAAGTCATGGATTCCAAGCCCTCATTACTGTGATCAGTGCCCTATAAAAGAGGCTCAGGAGAGCTGTTGGGACCCTTCCCCATGTGATGATGGAGCCGGAAGGCTCCATTCATGGACTGAGAAGAAGATCCTCAACAGGCTCCAGTTGCTCGAGCCTTGACCTTGGAATTCTCAGCTTTCAGAACTTTGGGAAACACATTTCTTTTATTTAAAAGCCACAACATTTATGGATTTTTTTTAACAGTAAACACTGATTAAGACAAACTGGAAGATCAGAGAGGGGACCATGCAGGGTGACCAGTACTCCTTGGTGGGAGGAACCAAGTGTAGAATCACACAGGTATACGTAAAATGTGAACTCAAAATTCTACGGAGAAAGAGACACAAGTGTTCTAAATTAATATGAACAGTAACTTTTCCATAATTATAAGAGTAGTTTAAAGTTTAAATTTACAGATATTTATACCTTTTAGTAAATTATAACTTACTCAAAGTGTTAAGAAGCTCTGATGTTCTTTACACTTAACAATATATTTAGTTTTTAAATTAAAATAAGTCTATTTTTATTTCCAGATTTTTGCATTATTTTCTACATTTATTATGGGAGTTATTTTATCCCCAACTCTGTGTATATTATAAACCATTAACAGTCTCGTAGAATTAATTGCCAAATTTGAAATGCTGCAACAAAAACAAGAGTGATTCATCTCGTTGAGCGCAGTCAGACCTCTGAGAAACCAAGTGCCACTCAGAGAGCTGGAGGACTCGGGTTTACTCA